>JASDQU010306930.1:53357-67025 GCA_032191745.1 Picea mariana | reverse complement strand
AAGATCCCAACCTTGGCATCTCACCAAGGATCTCTACCTCCTGGCATCTCACCAAAGGTCCCTACTCTTGGCATCTCACCAAGAGTCACATCTCTTGGCGTCTCACCAAGAGTCTCTCTCTTGGCATCTCACCAAGAGTCTCATCTCTTGGCATCTTACGAAGAGTATCTGGATCATGGCATCTCACCAAGATCCTCACCTTGGTCTCTCACCAAGTAACTTCCACTTGAAGTGGACCCTGAACCTGATCTGCTTGTCTCCATAGCCAAGTGAGAGTCAAACCTCTCTGGCGCCCTGCTCACACTCATCAATCTCTGATGCTCTGAAGCCCCTGCACCAACTGTCTGTTTACTCGACAACTCTGAAACTGAAGTTGTCTCGGGTGGACCGGTCACCCCTGAAGATGGTGTTCATGAAAACTGAGTTTGTGTCCCACGAGATAGAACACTCTCAATCTGTGGGACCTCCTCAACTCTGTCTGCGCACCAATTGTTGGATGGTGTCTCAACTGACAAACAACAACCTATAAAAGTACACTCCCTCTCAAACTGAGCAGTGAACTCCTCTTCCTCTGCTGTCGCTGCAGTACCATCATGCTGTTTCTTCTTCCTGTTGGGACATTGTCTAGCATAGTGCCCCATCTCTCCACGAGCAAAGCATTTCACTTTGCTCATGTCTCTCTCTTGCCCACTGCCCCTCCCTTGGGACCTTGTCTAGCACCCTTGCCGACCTTCTTCTTGCCCTTTGTCCAAAGAGCAAGATCCTCATCACCCTCTGATATAAGCTACCATCCTGAAGATCCAGAGCTGCATCTCAACTCCTCCTATACGAAGTTGTCTCGAAGTCTCTCCCAATTGGGCATGACCTCCTGGGCCACAATGCCTCGTACAAATGAACCCCAAGGTTTGGAGAAGCCATTTAAGGCTTTCCTCACCAAAAAGTCCGGATCTACAATCTCTCCGACTGCTGCCAACTCATCTCAAATCTGTGTTAATCTGCCAAGGTATGATGTCACTGACTCAGAATTGAGCATTTGAATGCCCCTGAATTTCTCCAGCATAACCATCTTCCGGTTCTGATTGGGACTCTGGTACAGCTTGCACAATGAGGCCCACATCTCAAAGGCATAGTCCTTCCCAGTCAAATGGGGTATGACGTGGTCTCTCACCGCATCACAAATAGTCCTCTTAGCCTTGGTGTTCCTCTTCCTGAACTCTGCTACCAGCAAGGGAGCAGTGACAGGAGGAAGAACCACTTGGGCTTGAAGTATATCCCATAGTTCAAGATCCTCCAAGACAAATATGATCTTGGTCTTCCAAGGGGACCAGTTGCTAGCTTCGTTTATCCTATCCTTTGCTCTCATTTGAAATATGGACATGGTTGTCCACTGAAAATCACACTAATGCTACACACTGCAAAGGAGTACAACCTCACTCCTGTCAACACAGGTGTGAAAAGAGGCTGTCCACAAATGTCCAAAACAGTGCCACAAAACTGCCCATTGAATGCTCTACAAATCAGTCAAACTTAGCCACCAAGGCTCTAATACCATGTAGATTTTTGAGGAACTATGAGGGCTGCCCAACAGGTCTGTCTTTGACCTGATGTTAGGCTCTAAGTTTAGTCTCCAAAATTGTCCTTTGCTGCTGTTTTAGGACAACAAACAGTCAAGTACTTTTCTGCCTTCAAACTGATGGTTAAGTATTCTTTGAGGTGCCCTTGCAAGTGTTTTCGTAACTGGTGGTTAGCACATGCAATATAACTCAAAATAGATACACTCCTCCATGATCTTTACAACTCTTAAATGCTGATCTAAACACTAAGCATACATGAAAATTGGACACAAGTATTTTTGGTCAACACGACCCTGGATAAAACCTTCCGGGGAAAACTAGTTTAGAATGAAAGTATATATAAGTGATTTCTAAAGCATGAGATACAACAAGGAATACAATAAAATAGAACTTGTACAAGTAGCAAGCTCCTCTCGAGCTTTGTTAGAAGGTTCCAAGAAGAATGCGCCCAAGCTAGTGTGCCCTTCCTTCCTTGATGCTAATCTCATTGAGGCAATGCGCCCTTGATCCTCTTTCCACCGATGAAGAATCCCTTGCACACAAACAAGCTGTTGTGTGCTACCTTTCCATTGAAACTGACAGATTTGCGATCGTCCAAGTATAGCTAGTGCCTGCTAAGTAAGTGCCCTCCTCCTAAAGTGTGCCCTCATTAAAGCTGGAACAACCACCATAAATAAACGAGTATCTAAACCTCCATGAGTCCTCCATGAAAGGAGGCGCCCAAGCTTCCCTCATCCATAGCCTCCATCCTCATCCCTTTGCTCCTCTCCCAACTCTCTTGGTGAACAAATGAAGGAATGAGCCTCCTTTGGTCCTATGCACCCCTCTTGAACCATCCATAAGGAAACCTAGGAATGGATGGCTAGGATCACCCCAAGCCATCTCTAATCCATGGTTGAGATCTCTCCAAAATAATCTCAACTCAAAACCCACTTTGGGTTAAGTTTCCTAAGTTCACTTTATGTCCCTTCATTCACCCACTTAGTGAATAAAATGTCACTTTTGCCTTAAGTGACAAAATTCCAACTTTTTGACTTAAGTGAAGTCAAAGTGGAATTAGACATAAAGTACAAGGTACATAGTCCCAATGTATTTCCCTCTTGTGGTTAGAGACCCAAAACCACAAGGGGACCACTTCCCAAGGTACACCAAAACTCAACACTTCTAAGGTCGCCTTGATAAAACATGAAGAGCTTGAACATCGAGCAAGCCTTCAACACATGTATCGATAACTCGCCAATAGTGGAATGGATTTTTGTGTGCAATGCTAGTTGGTGACTTTGCAGGGGAATTGTAGAAGTCTAGCAAATCGCATGGCCACTAACATCTCTGAAAGAGAACTTCGAGCAATTCCTTCCCCAGATGAGTGGAGGTTCTTGATGACACTAGCATAGCTTATAGCGAGTAGCGTCTATTGAAATTCGCACATCAACAATCCACAGGTGGAGTGTTTCATCCATATTAGTTGATGGTGGTGTCTGCCTTAATACGAAGAAAAGCACTAGTTTTAGCAGCAATGTCCTCAACGCTGTCATTTCACTCTCGTTATCTGTTTTGCCTTTGTAGTCATTTGATTATTTTAGAGAGAAACAAAATAAGCCTTAGTGGGATGCTGTTTTCAGTGGGAATTCAACTTAGGAGGTTGCACATATTGCTAACAGGTCCAATCCTAGAAATTGTATTACCTTTTTTTGAGCATACACTGCTATTCAAAAGAATTTGTTGATTTTTCAGGAAAGTTGCATAGATTTGCCAAGGGACATTTTTGTCATATCTGTCATTTTGTCTAGCATCTCTAGCCTTTCAAATGGTTTAGATAATATGATATTGCATGCAACTTCTTACAACAATGATAATTTTGATAGCCCATTTGCTGCACTGATGGTTTTTTATTACACTCTTTTTTCCAGTGTACATGACCCCACATGTTGCCCACAAAATATGCAGATGTCTCTTTTATGAACAAGTCCAATGTGAAGTTTAAGTTGGCATAGTGCATCTCTTAAAGAGGGAGGAACATGGAGACACATTCTCATTAAAGGGGGAGGAATTGATATGGCTTCTAAAGCTCGTTGGGCATTTATGAACCATATGGATTGTAATTATTGAACATATGGAATGCATTTAATAGTTTGTTAGGGTTTTCTTGTTTTCTTATTATTTTAATGAGCCAATTATTAACTTGTTATCGAAGACATGGTCAACTTAATCACTCCTAGTTTTGTAAAACCATTATAATTACCAATAGAAATGAGCGTATGGTACATGTACATTTCGACAAAACTATCCTCACATTCTTTACTTGCCCTGTTTATCAATATAGCCTTCGTGCCTATATCACTTTGACTATTAATAACATTACATACATTGCTTTAATACAAAAAAAGGCAGGCTGCACAAGCAACTTCCACAAACACTGGCAAAAGACTATCAAAACTAAAAAAGCAAGCAAGCTAATGCCAAAACACCCGAATACAAAGATTCACAATAAACTATGTCCAAGTAACCAAAATGACAAAGTCCAAAAGCCATAAGACAAGCAACCTAATCATAAACATAATGAAACAATCACACCGGTAACAGGAGGGGATCATCATGATCATAAAGGGAAGGCCACATTTGGTGAATAGGCGAGCATCTTCCATGGGCTCATTCTATCCATCATTAGTCTCTTCTAGAGGGTTGAAATGGGCAAGACCAAAGTTGGACATTGTTTATCATTCATGGCTGGGCAGGAGGCTAACTATGCCTGCATTTACTTCACTCTCAGTGCGACTTGGCCGCACAATGTTGAGGCTCGTTGTCACCTTGGTGAGATTGCTGAAGGGTGCTGAAATGGGTCGGGTGGCTCCTGTCTCATAGTACAAGGGGCTACACTCCAAAATTCTAGAAGATGCTATAAATGTTACATTTTCATTTGAATCATCCACACTTGCACCATAATCTGCAATCACTGGTTGGCACATGTTAGAGCTTCGTCGTACCATGAGAATTGGTGAGAAGGCTCTTTGTCCTTAAACAACACGTCGTTACATTTCTTCCAAATGAAGTAAATCTCTTCAACACGAACTGATAACTAGGCATAATGGAATTCAAGGGCCCAAGGGATATGGTTACTTAATGGTGCAGTGTTCCATGAAATGGAAGTAGGGAGGTCTTACTGACTACAATTGCCAGAGCATGGTGTGGAGCGGGAGTGTCGGGAGAGTCATTTTCCAAAAATCCTTGTGAGCGGAGCGTCCCATGAGCGTTTGTTATATATATATATATATTGCGTTTATATTAAAAAAAACATGTAGAAAGACAAATTAGCTGCATAATATATGAAACCATGTATATTTGTACATTAATAAATATAGATAGAAATGGCATCCATAGTACATCAATGATTAATCATTCGAGCATCAACCATCTAGATTCTAGCAATTACAAACTTACCAACATACAAATTTTTAAACCATATAATAGAAAGTAGACCATTAACTTATGGAATGAAATTAGTTATCCAACATTTGTTAACAATAACATGAGTCATGAGTCATGACCAAATAGTTATGTTTATGAAATAGGCCATCTGCATTGAGGTACGGAGACGAAAAGGTCCAAAACAATTAAGTTTAAACTGAGCTAGTCACTAAATACTATGAATCTATCATCTATAGACTATGACATATAAAGTAATGAAAAAGGAGAGACATCAAACAACTATCCCATCCTCCTTCCAACACCACGATTTCTGTGTGGGCCTCCATGTGATGGTACTAGAGGAACCTGAGAAGGACGAAACTGTGCAGGAGTAGATGTAGACGATCGCGACGGAAGTGAAGATGAAGCCCTTAGTGCTGTAGCTGGAGTCTTGGACATGGGGACCATGGCAGTGGATGGGGGTGGCATCTCAACATGATCATCATCATCCAAAAGAACACTCTCCGATTGCTCTAAAAGCAATATTCCATCCTCTAAGTTATCCTCTTCTGGATTGTTGTCCCAACACTTCAAGTTTTTATCCATCTTTGCCTCTTCACAGTAATGGGACAACAATCGCAAGTTGTAATGAACATAAACCAAGCTCTCTGCCCAACCTACATTCAACCTATTTCTTTTGATGCTATGGATGAAACTGTAGGTGCTCCAACACCTCTCTGCAGAAGAAGTGTTCACCACCTGTGAAAGCACCCGTGTTGCCAAATGTTGCAGCTGTGGGGTAGTGTTGCCATGCATGTTCCACCACTCGAGAGAATTCAAATTCCCTTGATCTCTAATTGCATGGTTGGTCCCAAAGGCACCATTGCCAAGGATGTACTGGCACAGTTGTTACCGTATGTTGTCACACTCCTCGTCTGAGACCAATTTGTCTAATGCTTTAATATAACCAGCTCGAACCTTTGGATCTTGGTGTTGTCAATCTTTTCTTGGACCCACCACCAGGTGTTGGTGATGAAAGCCATGATACATGATAGTATTCAGGTGTTAGCACATATGCTAAGGCATGTAGTGGAATATTTAACATTTCCCACCATTTTTCCACCTCTACACGAATATGCTTATACAGGTTGACATCTCTAGGCTCAACAATGTCTTTAATCTGCCTCGACATGCTATCCATTTACTCATACACCGCCCCAATGATTGGTCGATCTAAATCTGCAAACTTGATAATGTGATAAATTGGCCTGGTGAATTGTAAAAAACATACCGAACCCGTGACCAAAACTGACTGTCAAGAACTGTCTCCTTCATTGCATTAGCACCTTCTCTATCAATTATCATTTCATCCCATGCATCACTCATCACCATAGCATCCAAAGCTTGTATCACCTTCAATAGGCGTGTAAAGGTGAGGTAATAGCTAACAAATCTAGTTTTTGCAATCTTAAGTAGCTGCAACCTAGAGTGAGTGCCATAAAAGTAATTGACCCTTGTATGACAAGTGACAAATTTGATGAGTTTCTTCCCTCTTTTGTACAAGTCATTAATCCATCCACATTCTCTATGCTTGACAATATCATGCATCAAAAGGTTCAAGGTGTGCACCAAACACCCAGACCAAAAGATGCGAGGATAGTTCTGCTCAATGATTTTACCTACTTCCTTACAATTTGCTGCATTATCAGTGATTACTTGAATCACATTAGAAGGACCAACATCATTAATTGTTTTCAAGAGGAGATATGAAATGTTTTGAGAAGATGCAATCATTGAAGAGGAGTCATGAGTTGCAAGAAACACTGCACCGGTAGCAAAAACACCAAGAACATTGATCAAATGTTGGTTTCTAAAATTTGTCCAACCATTTGATACAATAGATACCCCAAAGCCCCCCAATCATCTGTAAACCGTGTTAGAGCTCTTTGAATTTTTGCTTTTTCCTTGTTGAGTAACATAGTTCTAGCTTTCTCATAGGAGGGGCTCTTGTATCCTTTGGGGGCTTTGTTGATTCCCTTGACAAGATCATGCCAATAGGGGGAACGAAGCACATTGAATGGGATACCACAAGCATAGAGAGCGGACCACTTTTGCATCCACCTCATCCCTACCTCCAATATCAAGGAAATTTGCTATTGTTCTTCTAGATCTAGAGGTTCCAGAACCATGAGGAGATGGAGATTTGTTGCCACCAAATTTAGATGAGGCATCGGATTGAAGCTTTTGTTTTTTACCATGCTTTCTTTGTGCAACTTCCTCTATCTTTATGTATTTTTGTCTCTCTTCCTTGGATATCTTAGGGCAAATTGAGATCCCAATGGACCCCTTCTTGTCATCACTCTCCATTACACCACAAAGATGCCTCCTCACACGGGTATATGAACTAGTATATAAGGTTTTCCTTGATGACAATCATGAAGACATAAAAATTTAGTGGTTCCACCACCTCTCCCCTCCTCAAGTTTTGTCAAAAATCTCCAGAAGGGTGTGGATGAAGCTTTGCCTCCTTCATTGCCCTCTTCACCCTCTTCAAACCCTTCACCATCTTCATATTGTGGGTCATCATGAGAATGACCACTCTCCTTTTCTTCCCTTCGATTTCTATTCCCCACCAAGACCATGAGAACCAAAAAATGAATGATAAACCAAAAGAAGACCATTTTCCTCAAGTTTTAGATGAACAACCTGAAATAAAATGAGGGAGAAGAAGGAGTGGGAAGGAGTAGGAGAGGAGGAAAAAGCCATAAACAAAGTTAACCCAAGGAAACGAGGGAGTTGGGGTTTGGGCTCTTTAGCTCTTGAAAGTTGAAAGTTGAAACTTGAGATAGATGGTTGCCTTTGTTCTCTCCTCCAAGCTCCTCTTTGCTCACGCTTCCAAGTTGTCCTTTGCTCTCTCCTCCAAGCTCTCACAAATCTAAACTCTCCTTTGCTCTATCCTCCTCTCCAAGATCAAGCAAACATAGATGAAAGAATGAGAATGGAGGGGGAAGAGCTCCTTTATTCTCCTCCTTTCTTTCCCCTAAACCATAAGCTTAGGGGTAGGTCCCACCCCTCACTCATAAATCATAAAAAAAATTTGATATTTTTTGAGTTGTCGCGAAAGCATCAGGGTCCTTCGTGGGAATGTTCGCAGAGCGGCATGGGAGCATGCTCACAACCAACGAGAGCGAGCTCTAGAGCGTGGCGCTCTCGGATTGGCAGGGAGTGTCCGAGAGCACCTCAGAGTGCGCTCCCTGGACACTCCTGCTTGGAGCGAGCTCCAGAGCTNTGGTAACCTTGTTACTGACACAAGGTTTGGACCTAGTCCCACATAGACTTGGCTAGGAGATAGAACCAAAAAATATGCTTTAAAGTCTCAAGTCCCCTACCTTGGGTACATCACGGGTTTTGCACACCGAGATATATTTTTCTTTTTCTTTTAAAAAAGAATTATAAATCCAATGTTTTTGCAGTTGTTGCTGGCACTAAGAGGGATTTAAATTTTGTTCTCCATTTCCGCCACAGTTGTGTTTTTGTAGACCCCAAGCACATCTCCTTTTTAGCAAAATGAGAATTGCATCTTAGATATATTCACAAATATTTTACCATAATTAGTTTTACTACTATACTTCTTAATAAAGGAGCAACCAAAAGATTGCTTGTCATTAACATTACAATCTGTATTACTATAAAATTGAAATTGATATGATAACCAAGACAAAATCTATATAAATAGGATTAAAGAGACCATACACAATATTAGTGAAAGTAATAAACTTCCCTTTTACAAAAGAATGTGGAGTTGAGTTGCTAATAGTTGTGGTATTGCTGACACTGTCGGTTGTCTCCTGAACATGTGACGTTGAAGGATTGGGCTCCTTTCCTCTAGCAGGATCAAATTCCTACATAATGCCAGTGTTATTAAAACCGTTCCGGTCTGGCAAAACCATCCGGTTGAACTGGGTTGGAGGCAAATCCGGGCCAATCGGTGGCACATAACCGTTTTTGGACGGTTCAGTACCGGACCGGCTGGTTTGGTATAAGAACCGGTCGGTTCGGCACTGAACATGTTGGTTTCGTACAACATCCGTACAACGCATCATGGATCCACATAATTCAGTTTAAAAAAACATGTCAATTTTTTAATGGAAGGGGGGCCTATTACCTAACCCTAGGGTAATGGTAATGTTTTCTTTTTCCTTGGAATAATTACTGGGGAACCCACCGGGCACTTCCCCTCATTTCGAGGATGGTACCCAGGGTAAACCAGATTTTGTAGAAAGCCGAGGCTTGTTCGATAACTTATTCATTTGAGAGCTCAACATGTTAGTTGCAGGAATTGAACCTTGGTGGGGGGGGAAAGCACCCCTCAACACAAACCACTCGGGCTAAACCCAATTGACAAAGAGTCATTTTGTAGAATGTTTAGACTATGGCAGGTCAACATGTCCACTTTGTGGGAATTGAACCCGGGTGGGGAGGATAACAAACATGCTACCCAACCACCCAAGTTACGGACCCTTTTTAGGGTAATGGTAATGTTATCTTTCATTTTCTTCCTTTTACTTATATTTTTAACATCACCATTAATTGTTTCAGGATATTTGAGAGTGGTTCCAACCTCATTGGACTTCATATGGAGAAAGTAGAATTTTAGGTCCCATTCAAAATTCAGCAAACTTAACAGTGTTCAGGATTTCAAGATTGGCAGGATTGCAACATTTCCACTGGATTCTATCATGTAAGAGGGTATGGAACTGGCATTTAATCAAGAGCACCAAGCCCTCTATGTACCTTGATGTTGGTGACATTGATTGTTGAACTCTTCTATCACGACTCTAGTAAAAATGTACCCTTCACTCAAGTAAAATCACTTATTAGGCATGTTAAGCTTTTTCTATCTTATTTTAATGCTTAGAGGGTGACACTGATGATGAGGATCCTAATATAAGTAATGATCTTGATGATATGTAGCTATTTATTGTAGCATGATATTTTTTGGACTCTAGAGGCCATTTAAAGCCTCTCTGTTGATGTATTTTGGTTCAGAGATGGATTGCACTCGGTGCTATTTTGGTTATATGCACTCTTACTTGCTATATAAATGAGAAACTTTGCATATTTGTGTATAAATGGTTTGGATTCATATGGATGGAATATATCAAAATTTGAATATTTTAAGTAGTTTTTGGTTGACCATATATTTTTTTGGTTTTTTTCCGGTCTGGTCCGATTTCGTATTTTTGGGGTCGACCGGTTTGGTCCGGTTTCCGGTTCTGATAACATTGCATAATGCAATTTGGTTGATGGGCTTGGATGTTTACACTATACCCATGGCATGAACCTCAGTTGCCTCATTTTGCTCTTGGTCTCCTATATAGTTGTGCCTTGATTTTCACAATCAGGCTCCTTAATTTTCACCATTACATGTCTTATCTTTATATGTCTGGTCAACTGTTAGATCCCTCATTGTCTTAACAAAATATATCAAGATCAGTGTAGTTTGACTCGGCTAAGACTTGCGAGACTTGGCTGGGGCGAATACTTGCCCTTGAAACTCGTGACTCTCCAGACTGGTGGGAAACTCACCATACTCACCAAGACTTGTGGGAAACTTGCCATACTTGCCAAGACTCGCCACAAACTCGTCATACTCGTGAGTTGACACATACTAGCCATTTTGTTTTTGCACAGCATTTACTATATTTTAAGCTTTTTTTATATTTGCCAAGTATTTTTGCCAATTCTTTCCCAAATCACTGAGTCTTGCTGAGTCCCAGGCTAGCCAAGTGTGACAACATTGATCAAGATGGCTACCACTACTGCATACATGTAGCAGGATTTTGGAGCAATACCTTGAGGATTCCCACTTGCAGATACCAATTAGACATAATTTACAGATACCAACTAGACATGATTTACAGATACCTGTTAGACATAATTTACAGATACCTGTTAGACATAATTGTAGCCTATAACATAGGCTGATTGGTCAAAATAGGATTGCAGCCTGTTTTATGTGGCAGTCAGATCATCTATATTTGATATATTTTACTTGTATCATTATTTGTACCTACAATGGGCTTTTTGCAAATGATCTTCCTAGTTAGAATCAGGGAGCTTTGTGAAAGATATCCATGTTACCAATCTAGTTGAAGCACACAATTTACTGCTTACAATTTGGAAGTTGGTGGCATCTGAGGAGGAGACCTTTGTCCAATTCAAGGCCCGTGTAATTGTCTGGAAGTGATATGATTCTAGTTTTGAACTAGCATTGTTTAGTCTTATGTGTAGGAGGGATGCAACTTCTTCTAGGTTTTTTGGTTGACTCGACCCTTGTATTTTATGTATGCAGGAAGCTTGCTTGTTATCTCACATAAGGATCCACAATAAGTCAGTTCTGGAATGGGAAATTGCAGTTGGTCTACGCTACAAGGTGGCCTTCAATTTCTCTGATTACAATAATATTTCTMTGGCAGATATGCAATTCTTGTCCTATTCAATTTTTTGATTTTCCAAACGTTGATGTGMAATGTTCCATTAGATATTATGTTTTCTGCARTAGATTTTCTAGGTATTGTTGCATGTTTGTTTTACACAAAAAATGGAATTGTTAGGGTGCAGAACATGCTTGCCTTGGTAGGATGAAAATAATCCTACTTGCATAAGGTACTCTGTGAGCAGGAGAGTTGTTGATAGAAAGAGGCATGGCCGAGATTTATATGAGGCCAAGTAACAAATTTATTTTGTGTTGGAAAATATTGCTATTGAAAGCAACCTACATCAGTCGGTTATAAATTATAACTGTTCCGTATGTGACTTTGTCAAATAGTTTTCTGTCATAAAGTCACTTTGCAACGACCCTCTGCTTCTCTTCTTTCATAGTCTGCCACTGCAACATGGAAATGAATACCAATCCACTAATATTGTTTTCATTCAATCTTTAACTGCCCACTTAGACATTGGTTATTTTTTGCAAATGCTGCTTATAATAACTTACGGCTGTCCTTCAGCTAAATGGCTGCACTATGAGGGGCGTATCTATGTTGTCAAAATCACCTAGAGCTTGCCCCTGCCCCTATCCACACAAACGTGGGTCTCTGTGTTAAATACAAGCCCGGTCACCTTGCTGTTTGCCACTAGACCACACACCGATGGGCACGTCAGAAAATAATTATGGTCTTGTTGGTAATTCTGCTTGGAACTAACCCATGCAATGTAAACATAAAATGCTTCAAGTCTGAGTTTTCAGGGACTAAATTTCAAAGAGATTCAAATTGCCCTACATGGACTAAATTTCAAAGAGATTCACATTGACCTACAGATAGAGCTATAATTTCTCAACTCTGAACTTGGCTTCCATTATTTGGCTACAACTATGAGTTCTAAGAAATTAATCATGAATGTTGCATTAATGCTTAGTCCTGTTTGTTCAGCTGACCTAATTGTTTTCTATGAACTGTTATTGTGGTCATTCGTTGGACATTAATAAAATTATCTTCTCCTAGTTTATCTAGGTTGTAGTAGGAACAGAAATGGCTCTGCTGCAAGGCATAATTTTTAAAGAAAATAAGACAGCTACAATCATAAGTGGTTAATGCCGAACTTGTCATCCTTTAGTTATAGGGAACACTATTCTGTGTTTTTAATGTTTAAGGAGGCAGTTTTAATCCCAATTTTTTAGCTAACCAAAAGATGCACTGACTGGTAACGAGGCAAAATGCTCTGTAGGCACTTAAAATGACTGTAGCATGTAAAGTTTCCTGTCAGTACAATGGATATTATATGTTCTTACATAAGCTGCAAGCAATGAGGTGAGTCAACATAGTAAGAGTAATTCAAAGGGGAGTTGATTTTGCATATGGAGAGACAATTCTATTCCAAGTCCATGGCGTGCTTATCTGTCTTTACATAAATTACACTTCCATCATCCAATGGAGTTTGACTGTGACAGAGCTATATGGAGAAAACAAAGTAAAACTACAAAGCTATATTATTACAAGAATGGTTACAAAGTACATAGCTTAAGTTTCTTCAGCCACAGTTGCAGGCTTCTCATAGCAAAAATCAGATTTATAACCGATTAACTCTTTTTTGAAGTATCACTTACCTGATATCCTAAGCTTCTAACTTCTATTTCTGTTTCTGAATTGGAAGTGTTATCCCCTACCCTAGGGATAACTAAGGAAATCATGTCTCGAGGCCCACAGGTCCTAGACATGGAGTGCTGAGAGCCGGATGACTTGAGCATGGCCCTGGAGGGCCCCTCTTTTCTTCAGTGCAGCCCATTTATCAGTAGCAACAATATCCATCCCACCATCCTGATCCTGAAGTAGCAGTTAGTCTTGCTCCATGAGGTAATGAGTCCGGGTATTCTGGTATGTGTCACTCTGATTATTGAAGCACTTGAATATGTTGCATTGAATTCTCCTTCATTTCATAACGTTTGCTTGGAAATTATGCTCTTTAACTTGTTCATACCTGGAAGGGTGACATGATGCCCTAGTAAGTTGATCTCCCTTTAGGATGGGTTGCCACTGGGTGGGTTGCCATCTTTATTCTTCTCATCTCCCCCTACCTTTGTTCGGGCATTGGGATTTGCCACACTAGGAAGGGTTGTACCTTGCCTTGTGGGAAGAAGGGGCTAAAGGCACAGAGGGTAAAAGTAGCTCACAAGAGTTAAAAGCCA
>JASDQU010306930.1:40526-52934 GCA_032191745.1 Picea mariana | reverse complement strand
TTAATTGTCACTTTATAACTTAAGTGACATATTTCACTTTTGACTTAAAGCTCCTAAGTCAAAGTGAAATTAGAATCATAAAGTAAAGTATGAGGGTAAAAGTCTCCCCCTTTGTGTTTAGAGACTCCTAAACACATGGGGACCACTTTCCAAGGTATCCAAAACTCAACAGTAGGAAGGGGAGCTTTGAGTGACTACACTTTGGCTCCACGATGAGCCATTCTTGATGTACCTTTATATTGTTTAAAAAGGAAATATAAGATACAATTTCCAATGTTTGAATGTGTGTGTGTGTGTCTGACATGGTGACCAACTTGGGGCCAATTATGAACCCTTTTAACTCTAAAGGGGCAAGGATTAATGTCTTATCATCATTCTATTAGCTTTAAGATTACGGCTATCTACAAAAGTGCTTGTCATATTTCCATTTCTTTTATTTTAACACCAAATACAAACAAATAATTATCTTATCTAAAAAGGAATTTTGTTTCATGACACTTCCATGATAGAAACAGTATATATCAACATTCATTATTAGGCATTTTTAAGTTTAAAAATCATGTTCCTAGACTGAAGATGTGCTGAGTGGTCACAATATCCAATAAAAGAAATGGACAATTTCAAGCAGCTACAAGAAAGAGAGAATTCTGCAAAAGATAGTAGCCTATTGTGTTTATATCACTTAGAAACTTCCATATGTTCTGGACTCGTGTAGAAAACTTGAATTGATATTTTATGTTTCTTCTTTGCATAGAAGAAGCATTTGTATTTATAAAACTCTACTACAAGATAACACTTGGTTAATGGTGAGACACGTATGCTAACAACGACAAGCACATAGAAAGTGTAGATACTTGCTAGTGGATGTTCGTGCAAGAGAAACTTAGGAACACACCTGAACTCTGTTCTATGCATATTAACCCAAGAAAGTAAAAGCATTACCATAGAGGATGTCTAGCCAGAGGTATACCAGCAACTAAGCCAACCAATAGTCCCATCCAGATACAAAGATGGTTCAATGATCCAAGTGCTCCACGAATCTCATTTGGAGATATCTGAAAATAGATTTATTGTAATATAAGAATGTGCACCTTTATTAGCAACTCAATATTTTACTATCATCGGAGAAAAATCCTTGCTAAGTAAGAAGCTCTGATAAAATAATACTATAACCATACCTCAAAAATATAAAGAGGCACTACTGAAGAAGAGATGCCAATACCAATGCCTGTGAAGAGCTGGCCAATAATTATTGTTATAATACTTTTTGCTGTTGCACTGGTCAAGAAAGTACTAGTTCAGCCATAACCAACAATGAAATACAAAGTTCAAACCAAAAGCCAATGAAAAGACCTCCAGAAATCATATCACACCTTAGTATAGCTCCAATCACAATAAGTATCGCATCAAGTTGAAATGTCCTCCTTCTACCATGTTTCTCCACCAATACATAACAGATAAATGATCCAATTGCGGCTCCTAGAATTGTTGTGCTGAGTACCCACACTGCACAAAAATAAAAATTTCTTTCATCCTGATTGATGGTGAATTATTAAGGGCTAAGAACACTGTTAAATGAGTAAAGCACTCTTACAGATAAGTCTTCCTGGGAAATCAATAGTGTCTGCCAAGTAACTCAAATTCTCTATTGTTTTAAATTGATAAATTATTTTGCAAGTTTTCTATTCTTCAAATCTTCACGAAGAAAATACAAAATAAAAGTAATGTCAATCCACTTGCCTTGTAAACGTATATCTTCTGCAAATCCAAGATCTTTTGCAAGATACCCGAGTGCTACATTAACTACACTGCACTTCAAAATATAACACCACTCTGTAAAACTAGTACAAGTCCAACTTTTTATTTTATCTGAATTTTCAAATAGATGTGAATTTGCTAGTAAGAGTATGGCATCTAGAAGATCAAAAGCTCCATTCCAACAATTTTATTGATTAACAATAGAAGTTATAACCACCATTACACGTGTTAGATATAACACAAGTGTATCTAGTAAGTTTGACTTTGAGCACATAATGAAATGCTTGAGATCAAAATTAAAAGCTTGATTTAACAAGAAACAGGTTCTGAATTTCGGCAGGCCAAATTATAATCACATACCCAATACTGTATCCAGTCAAAATGGCTCCCAAACATGCTACACAAACATATGGCCAAATTTTTCCAGTAGAGAATTCTGCCAGTTCTTCGGCACCTGTTGACTCATCTGCAATATTACATAGTGACCTATGTCAGCATTAGATGCACACATCAACTCCAAGAAAATGCTTACTTATGAAGTAAGCAAATGCCATCCATTGAGCTTAAACCATTCCTGTTTTTCGAATTTACAATGAATCTATATGTAACATACATCAGCAGTATCAATAAGGATATTTTCATCTATTGTTTTGTTTGTTTCAATACATACAGTCTATATTTTCTTGAGAGTATGTTGTTCCTATTTTGCATTAGATTATTTATACATTTACAAAACCTCCATGTTTAAGACATAAACTTTACCAGTGAAAAAGGAACTTGTTTTTACTATTACAATCTAGTCTATGCCATATGGCAGTCATACCTATAATTATAAATAACGAGAGTTATCAACCTCAATCACAACAATATTAGATATAAGGATACAAGTATATAAGTTTGCTTTTAGAAGAGTATGTGACTATGGTGACAGAGAGAAGAGGTAGAGCTCATTGACTATGGCGAGGATCCTTTAGACTTGTTTAAAGGCTCAATTTTTTATTCTCTTGAGGAAATTAGCAGGGCTAGGAAAAAGGACACTTTGTCTCTTTCTTCTATTGAAATGGCAGATTCTTGAAATCTAATCTGTCGTCCTAGAACTTTCCAAAAGGACATGGAATGTTCTAAAGAAGTTCCAACTAGGGATCTCGCACATAGCCCAAATGGTATCCCATTGGTGTTGAATTCAAAGGAGAAAACTACAGAGAATGGGTCACCCAGTATTGATGGTATGGGGGTTGTCTGAAATATCCCTGATCCCGCTGATCAAGATATTTGCTACTGATCTAATGTTCTGTCTCGCAGATCTGATACAATGGGGATTTCTAGATGAGTTTCAGTTGTGTGTTTGAGATATTTAGGGTTACTGCATGTGCATATTGGTTATTGCATGTGCATGTTGGTTATTGCATGTGCATGTTGTGTATTTATGGTTTAAACAGTATATAAAGGAAGCATGTGGAAGTAAAAACATCAAATGCCCAATAACATGTATTATGCGACTCAAGCATGGAAATACAATAACATACTGGAAATATAGAGTATAATCGTCAGCTAGACCTCATGGATCGTCACTAGAATACAAACAAATAGCATAAAAACACCCGTGATCAGAAGATGAAGGAAGATTTGATGCATGCACGGATAGATCGGCAAAAATATGCGATTCCAGAGAAATACGGTAACCACTACCAGCTGGAAAACTCGTCCGGAAGGATAGACCATTGGAATGAGCTGGAAATTGCTCCAATAGAAGCGCCCTGGCCTCTAGCCTGAAATGGATGAGTGTCGGATGTCAGATCTGGTCTCTGAGGCACTAGATCTGGACCCCTGGGGGGTTTGCCCACCTCCTGGGACACTGGATGTGCCCCAAACAATTCCACCAACGGAATCTGCTGCTATAGGACTCAAAATGATCATCTCGCCAAATGCGGAACTGGGTTGGAAGGGTTTCCCTGGATCTGCCCTGATGCTCTGTCTGCAACCTCAAATGTCCTGCCGAAAGAGTTGTGCCCTAAATGGCTAGATGATGCGCCCTGCAAGATTCCATCGTCAGAATCTGATGGAAACTGGCTCAATCCAAGCGCCTTGGTTGGATCTCAACTCGGTCGGAAGGAAACTGCAAGCTAAGCTCGGACCTCATGCAGCTCCACAAACCCTCAATCTGACTTGCGCCTTCACTGGCTGAGTTGCGCACTCTGCACTGGATATTCCTGAATAGCACGATGAAATACCTGGATGGTATCTCCGATGGGCTAGGGTGTATCTCTCAACACCGAAATCGATCAATGGTGGTGGTTTCCTTCAGAAATCCACAAAACAGTAAAGTTGACTCTCTTCCTCCTCTGGGAACTCTCAACATCAAATCATAATAATGCATAATGACGAATTAGGTCAAATTCCTCCCTTTATACCATTCCCAACCTAATTCACCATTGACCTCACTTAAGCTAGGCGCTTTTCCTCCTAAGGTGAATAATTAATTAATTAAGTCCCCCCCTTTAGCACCTTTTCATTCTAATTCTTCGTTGACTTAGGCTTAAGTGACTTTTCCTAAGTTTTTGGCTTAATTCATTGTTTATCCATCAATTCACCCTTATTTCTCCATCTTGTTCCCTGTTTGTGCCTGACTATAGTCTACGGGAACACATAGACTACTAAGTCACTCCCTGCTGGCCAACTCTTGGGAACGGGACATCACAGTCCTCCCTTCCCGAGATTGCTTGTCCTCAAGCAACATCAATCCTGGGTGCTGCAAAATATGCTCTCCCTCCCATGTGGCATCCTCCACTGAAAGACCCCTCCATCTAATCAAGCACTCCCTGATGACCCTGTTCATCAACCTGCGTTCTCCCTGCTCGAGCACCTCCTCTGGCACTAACTCCAACTGGCCCTCCTCATCTAAAGGTGGCAACTCCTCTGAAGTGTTGATCTGTTGTCCCACCGCCCTTTTAAGGCAAGAAACGTGAAAGACGTTATGAATCTTGCTACCCTCCGGTAGCTCTAGCTCGTATGCCACCTCGCCTACTCTCCTGATGATTATGTACGGCCCATAAAATCTCGGTTTCAGTTTCTATGCTCCACTCCTCTTCAAGGACTGTCGATATGGCTGTAGCCGCAGAAAAACCAAGTCCCCTACCTCGAAACTGCGCTCGATCCTCTGCCTGTCTGCATAGATATTTTTTCGATTATGTGTTGCCTGTAAGTTTTCCTTTACTGCCCGCAGAATCTTTTGGCTCTCCTCCACCCAATCTTTGGCCACTGGGGCCCTACTATCCCCGAATACAGTATCCACAAAAGTGGGTGCATCGTATCCATACAATGCTCTAAATGGCGACATCCTGATAGACATATGGTGTGTCGTGTTGTAACAATACTCACCCATGTGCAACCACCTCACCCATGTGCGCTGTTGTCCTCCCACAAAGTTCCTCAAATACCCCTCCACCCATTTGTTGACGATCTTCGTCTAGCCATCTGTTTGTGGGTGGTAGTTGGTACTCGTGGCTAGCTCTGTGCCTGTCAACCGAAAAAGCTCCTGCCAAAATGCGTTGACGAAGCGCCCATCTCTATCACTGACTATCTGCTTGGGTAGGCCATGCAATCTGAATACCTCTCTGAAAAATAACTCCGCTACCTGTATGGCCTTGTAGTCTGTGGGTATGGCAAAGAAATGTGCAAATTTGGTCAGCCTGTCGACCACTATAAATATACAGTCTCGGCCTTGCACGCGGGGGAGGCCTGTGATGAAATCCATAGAAATGCTCTCCCATTTCTACTCTGGAATGGGCAGAGGCTGTAGTAACCCTGTTGGGTGTGTCTGCTCTGACTTGTTCTGCTGACAAGTCGTGCACTCCTAGATGTGCTTCAGTACACCATCCTTGAGACCCTTCCACGAGAATCTCTCCCTGATCTGCCTGTAAGTTTTGAAATACCCCTAGTACCCTGCTACAGGCGAATCATGACACACCTTCAGAATCTTCCCCTTTAAGGTAGATTCTGGAACCAAGTAGATCTGGTCTTTGTAGAAAATGACGTCATCTAGTACCCGGTATCTATCGTCGACCACCTATCCATCCATTACCTCACAAGCAAACTTGTTTTTGGAATATTCCACCAACAAGTGTGCTTTCAAATCTCTGCAAATGTCAATCATCGAACACCCTGTGGCCTCTTGGACAAGGCATCTGCCACAACGTTCCTTTTTCCCTTGACATACTCGATGTCAAAGTCAAAGGCTTGGATCTTCGAGACCCACTTTTGTTGCCTCTCATTGAGGTCTTTCTGATCCAGGAAATACTTGAGACTGTTGTGATTAGTCTTCACTACAAATCTGTTGCCCACCAGATACTGCCTAAATTTGGTTAAGGCGTGCATAATTGCTAGCATTTCCTTGTCATAAATGGGGTAGAGTCGCTCCAACTCGCTGAGCTTCCTGCTCTCAAACACAATGGGATGTCCTCCCTGCATCAACACTGCTCCAATTCCCACCCCTGATGCGTCGCACTCCAAGACGAACGGCTGCGAGAAGTCCGAAAGGGCCAAAACAGGGCATGTGCTCATAACCTCCTTCATCTTCTCAAATGTCTATTGTGACTCCTCTGTCCATTGAAAGGCACCCTTCCTGGTCAGATCCATGAGTGGTGCTCCTAACTGCGAAAACCCCCTAACAAACCTCCTGTAATAACTGCACAAACCAAAGAAGCCCCTTAACTCTGTCAAACTCCTGGGTTGGCGAATCCAAAATGGCCCTGATCTTTTCTTGATGTACCTAAACCCCCTATGCACTGATGATGTTGCCCAAGTAAAGCAACTCTATCATCCCAAACTCACACTTGGACTCTTTGGCGTACAGTGACTGCGCTTCCATGATGCTCAATACCTCCTCCAAGTGCCCCATATGCTCCTGCCATGTCTTGCTATAGACCAAAATGTCATCAAAGAAAACCAAAACTGATTTCCTCAACTGCCCCCTAAAAATGTGGTTCATGCAAGACTGGAATGTAGTTGGTGCATTGGTTAGCCCGAATGGCATAACCAAAAACTCGAAATGGCCAAAATGGCACCGAAATGTCGTCTTCTCTATGTCCTCTCTGATGTTGATCTGATGATATCCAGAGCGTAGATCAATCTTCGAGAAGAAAACTGCCCCATGCAGCTCATCCATCAACTCATCAATGCGAGGGATAGGATACCAGTTTTTGATGGTTTTCTTATTCAAAGCCCGATAGTCGATGCACATCCTCCTGGTACCATCCTTCTTCAGGACTAAGACAACTGAAGAGGCGAATGGACTGCTACTAGGTCTGATGTGTCCCATTGTCAGCAATTCCTTGATTGTTTTTTCTATCTCATCCTTGAACCTCTTAGGATGACGATAGGGGGAGGTGATCATGGGTTTGGCCCCCTCCTCTAACTCAATGGTGTGCTCAAATCCCATGTCCGACGGTCTCCCTGGTGGAATCGAACCAAAAACCCACTGATGTCGTCCCAACAAGTCCTTGATCTCTGTCTAATACTGTTGTCGACCCTCGCAATCCTTCCGCGTAGTGATCAAGCACTCTACGGCAAATGGTGCCTCCCCATGCCTAAAGATACTCTCCATCCTCTTGATTGAGACTATCCTGGGTGCCCCTGTTGACATGCCCCTTAGGACAACCCGCTTTTCGTCATTATCTCTGAATCCCATCTCTAAGGTTTGGTAGTTGGTGGTGATTTTACCCAAGGTGATCAACCACTGAACTCCCAAAACTATATCTGTGTCTGATAGGTGAACCACATAAAATGTATCTCTCATGGTGTAATTTCCTAACCTGATCTCCAAGTCCGGAACTCTATCTAGACACTCCACGGTATGGCCATCTGCTACTGCGACATCAAATCCCTCAAACTCCTCTATCTGAAGGGCCCATCTCGATACCAATGAAGCGTTGATGAAGTTGTGGGTGGCCCCACCATCTATCAGGGGATTGCCCACTGCCCCTAAATAGTACCTCTGATCCGGAGGGTGTCATACCAGGGTACACCAGAAAGGGTCGTTATGACTCCGCCCTTTGTTGGTTTCCGTCTACTAGCCTGCTCAGGAGGCTATGGAACAACCAGTGGGTAGGTCCCTGTCGATGTCGGTGGTCTACGGGGAGGCTGCTCCTCTGCCTGCTCTGGCTCCTCCTCTGAGCTGGTGGATTCACTGTCTTGCTCCTCCTCCTCACTATCCACGTTGTCTCTAGCCACCTCAATATAGTGAATCTCTCCCTTTCCCATGCATTTGTGGCCTGGGACCCAAGGATCTCTGTAGTTGAAGCAAACCTTCTTCCTCATAAGCTCTCGCCTCGTCTCATCATCCAACTTCTCCTTACCCTTCCATTCCCTCTGTAATGGCTTCCGGTCCCGATCCTTCTGTGGTACGAAGGATTTGGAAAAGAGTTTAGTTTTTGGCACTGAATCTGCCAAATCTCTAGTGCGTAGGATGGCATCCTGCAGGGTGTGAGGTCGATATGCCTTCACCCATCCTCTCAAGGGTTTTGTGAGCCCTTCGGTGAATAACATGATCAGTCGAGGCTCGAATATATCTGTCACTGCCACTGCTACTCGTTGAAACTCTGAGATGAAAGCCTCTGTTGTGCTAGTTTGTCTCAACTGGGCTAGATCTCTGAAATGGATCTCTGGATCCCTCCTATTGAATTTGTCCATGAGTCTCTCTATGAACTCTCGGTAGGAGGTGATGTGACGGTGGCCCAATGTCACCAATCCATGATTCCACCACTCGTGTGCTTCACCCTCTAAGTGTAAGGTGGTGAAACTGATGGCCTCTGTCTCGGTCATCTGGTTGAGCTTGTAGTAGGTGTCAAGCTTCTGTACCCAAGCTCTGGCGGTGCATTTGGGCGATCCATCGAAAGAAGGTATGGTGAGTTTACCAACTTGCCGGATGAAATCAATGTTATGCCCCTGTTGTTGCTGTGACTGCGGCACTCCTCTCTGTGGCTCTCTGGGGCGGTTACTGAGTCTAAGCCTGCAATACTCGACTACGCTCATGTCCTGATGGAAGTCAGGGCCCAATGTTGCATACTCTCTCCGTTACTCTTCAATGTCCTCTGCATGAGTGGGCGGTCTCTGTGCTATCGGCATCTATGTTGCTACCTGGGGTGCCCTCTAGAAACTGGGAAACAACGGTCGGGAAATCCTACTCGCAGGGGTGTATATGCGAGTGGGTGACTGGGGTCTACTGCCTGCCCCTAAGTTCGCCTGTGCTACATGTGGGGCTTATGTGCCCGAAATGTCCACCATAGCAAATCTATCAGCTACCTGAGCCAAGGACTGAGACATGGTCCGCTGACTAGCTAACATATCACTGATAACCTGCATTAAGGTTGCATCTGGATCCATGGGGGCCTTACCACTGCCCTCTGGTTGCTCATATCTGTCACCTAGCCTCCTCTCTGCTTCGCGCTCTGCTCTTCTCTTTGCTTCTCTGTGTGCCTCTTCCTCTTCCTCTGAACTGGGAGGGAAACGAGGAAAGTTAGGCCTAGACCTTATTTCCTTTCGCCTGTTGTAAGTGACATATTCGTCACCTACGTGCTCACAGCCATCTGGGTCTTCTATTGCACTCATAGTCTTTAGTCACAGGCTGGCAAGACTAAAGCTCTGATACCATTGAAATATCCTTGATCACACTAATCAAGATATTTGCTACTCATCTAATGTTCCGTCTCGCAGATCTGATACACTAGGGGTTTTTGGATGCGTTTCAATTGTGTGTTTGAGATATTCAGGGTTATTGCATGTGCATGTTGTGTATTTATGGTTTAAACAGTATATAAAGGATGCATGCGGAAGTAAAGTACATCAAATGCCCAATAACATGTATTATGCGACTCGAGTATGGAAAGACAATAACATACTAGAAATATAGAGTATAATCGTCAGCTAGACCTCATGGATCGTCACTGGAATACAAACAAATAGCATAAAAATACCCATGATCAGAAGATGAAGGCAGATCTAATGCATGCACGGATAGATCGGCAAAAATATGTGATTCCGGAGAAATACGGTATCCGCTACTAGCTGGAAAACTCGTCCGGAAGGATAGACAGTCGGAATGAGCTGGAAACTGCTCGAATAGAAGCGCCCTAGCCTCTAGCCTGAAATGGATGAGTGTCGGATCTCAGATATGGTCTCTAAAGCACTGGATCTGGACCCCTTGGGGGTTTGCGCACCTCCTGGGACACTGGATGCGCCCCAAATGATTCCACCAACGGAATCTGCTGCTATAGGACTCAAAATGATGTTAATGTTTAAGCCATTATTATAGATGTTTGCATTTCATTAGATAACAATAGCATAATCCAAGATCACTAAGAAATACACAATCACAAGAGACACAGCATTTATCCTGGGAAACCCTCTAGGGGAAGAAAACCCAACAAAACTTCCTTAATATAGATAGCCAATACAATGCCAAGAGATATCTTAAACTAATACAGAAAGTCCTCTCCCAGATATGCGCCACTCTCTCTCTCCTTCTTCTTCGGTAGCAAATCTGAACTTGTCTCTTAAAATGTGCAAGTAAATTGTGTCTAAGTGAGGCGTTGGCCTCTTTATTTATGCAAGTCTGGCACGTGTGAAGTGTCTCTTCACTGGCAGGGCCGACTTCTCAAACTGGGTGGGTAAACCCACCTTTATTATATTTCTCGGCCTCTTTAATATCTGTTGGGGCCGACTTCTTATTCTGCCTATTATAATTGTCTTTTGACCAATCCGCAAAAGAGGATTTGGTCCTATTACAATAACCGACATGATCAATCCACAATGGAGATTGATCCAATGAATAATATATCAAATAATAATAAGAATACTCTTTGCAGTTACATTATTTCAACACTCCCCCTTAACAAGAAGGGTATTCTTCAACAGCATCATGCGAGAGACAGAGGACAGCATCATCAACATCATCTTGGAACACTGGCTAGCGTATCTATAAATCATCGGAAGTTTTCTTCATCGACAGCATCGTCATTCTCAAAGGAATGCCATCATCATCTGCATCAATATGTACTAGTATAAAAACTGATACATCATCATCATCACAACACAAGGCTGGCTTTACATCACAGCTGTCAAGCTGGAAGCTCAATACTTGTCTCATCTCAATGTCTTGCTTTACGTCACAGCACTCAGGCTGGAAGCAAGATACTCGTCCTGCTTTACGTCACAACCATTTGGTCGAAAGCAGGATACTAGACTGGCTTTACGTCACAGCTATCCAATCGAAAGCTCAGTGCTAGTCTCATCATATCATCTTGCTTTACGTCTGACAAATAGGTCAGAAGCAAGGAACGTCTCATCTTGCTTTATGTCTGACAACTAGGTCAGAAGCAAGGAACATCTCATCTTGTTTTACGTCTGACAACTAGGTCAGAAGCAAGGAACATCTCATCTTGCTTTACGTCTGACAAATAGGTCAGAAGCAAGGAACACATCTCATCTTGCTTTACGTCTGACAACTAGGTCAGAAGCAAGGAACACATCTCATCTTGCTTTACGGCTGACAACTAGGTCAAAAGCAAGGTACACGTCCTGCTTGACGTCACAACCACAAGGTCGGAATCATGGAATATCTCATCACAGCAACTACTCCCCCTTTCGAGGAAGGTCCTTTCGGACTATGCCAAACTTATCTCGAAAGTACTCAAACTTCACACGAGATAGGGGCTTGGTCAACATGTCAGCAACCTGTTCATCCGTGCTAATGTACTGGAGCTTTAAGGCTCCTCTCTTTACCATGTCACGAATGTAATGATAACGGATCTCTATGTGCTTCGACCTGTCATGGAATACAGGATTCTCTGTCATCTTTATGGAGCTCTGGTTGTCACATAGAATCAAGGTTGCTCTCATCTCTAAGTCAAATAGGCCGGTCAGCAACTTTCGAAGCCATATAGCTTCGCAGCTGGCAGAACATGCAGCAATGTATTCTGCTTCCGCTATGCTGAGAGCAATACTAGATTGCTTCTTACTCTGCCACGAGATCATAGTTGATCCCAAACTGAAACAACATCCTGAAGTGCTTTTCCTGTCATAAACACTTCCTGCCCAATCTGCATCAGTATATCCACTCAATGTGAAATCATGGTCTCCATCATAGCTGAGACCATAATCTATTGTACATTTAAGGTACCTCATCACATGTTTTGCAGCCACTAGGTGAACACGTCTGGGTTATACCAGAAACTGACTCAAGGTGTTCACAGCAAAACAAATGTATGGTCTGGTGTTCGTCAGGTACATCAGCGATCCAATAATCTGTCTATACAGTGTGGCATCAATCAATTCTAACAAAGTATCGACCAGCAGATTCAGCTTCACTTCCATGGGTGTATTCATGGGCTTCCACTCCAACGTGTCGAATCTCTTCAAGATTTCGACTGTATACTTCCCTTGGTTAAGGAAGATCCTTTCTGGACTCTGCCATACCTCAAGGCCTAAGAAATAATGCATTAGGCCAAGGTCTTTCATTTCAAATTCCGAAGCAAGTCTCTTTTTACATTCAGTGATGAGCTTTTCTTCTCCAGTTAAGAATAAGTCATCCACATATAGTAGTAAGATTACTGGCTCATTATTCATGATTTTGAAGTAGAGATTTGAGTCTTCTTT
>JASDQU010306930.1:27058-40420 GCA_032191745.1 Picea mariana | reverse complement strand
AGCTGCAAGAGCTATGATGGTTCTGATCGAAGTGTATCTGGCCACAGAAGCAAATGTCTCTTCATAGTCAATGCCTTCCTTCTGGGAAAAGCCGCGAGCGACAAATCTTGCTTTATATTTCTCAATACTTCCATCAGCAGCATGTTTTATTTTGAAGAGCCATCTGGAGGATACCACATCTTTATTCTTCGACCTGAGAACTATTTCCCATACTTCGTTCTTCATTATGGATTGGTATTCCTCTGTCATGGCATCTACCCATTCTTTCCTCTGAATGGCTTCTTCAAAGCAGGTAGGCTCCTCTTCTAGGAGATCACACATCAAAGTCGTATAACTGGAGAATAGCTTTGGTCTTTTAACCTGTCTCGTAGTTCCTTAGGTAACACCGTACTTCTCTCCATCTTGAATAAGTTCTTTAGCCCAAGCTGGCTTTCTTTTATGGAGGATCATCACTTGAGGAGGTTCTTGCACTTCTACTATATCATGGTCTTCTAGAAGTTCCTCATCAAGGGAAGTTACGACTTCCCTCACTGGTTCTGCAACTCTGGGAACCTCCCTCATTACAGTATTGGGGATTACGGGTTCCTCTTCATATACCTCTTCAAGCTGGCACAGTTTAGATTTCTTGAGTGTTGCACCTTCATCAAAGGTTACATCCCTGCTGATATCAATGTGATGTTGACCTGGTATATAGATTCTGAAGGCCTTGGAGACCTCACAGTATCCCACAAATATTCCCTTCTTTCCTGAAGGGTCCAGCTTGTTTCTCTTTTCTTTAGGTATATGAATAAACATTGGACAGCCAAATATTTTTAGATGGCTTACCTCTGGCTTCTTTCCGGTGAACATCTCTTCCAGTGTCTTGAGCGCAAGTGCACTACGAGACAATCGGTTCTGCACATAAACAGCTGCCATTGTTGCTTCTGCCCATAAGCACATAGGAAGATCTTGATCACGGATCATAGTCTTCACAGCTTCCAGTATGGTTTTGTTCTTTCGTTCAGTTACACCGTTTTGTTGGGGATTATAGGGAGTAGTGAGTTCCCTTTTGATCCCAACATCTTTGCAGAAGTTCACAAACTCTTTTGAGATATATTCTCCTCCATTATCTAACCTGAGTATCTTAAACTTCTTTTCAGAAAGGTTCTCTATCAAGGCTTTGAATTCCTTGAACTTACTGAACACTTCATCTTTAGATTTTACAAGAGTAATCATCAATGAATGATATATAATATACATACCTGCTAATGGAGGATGATGGCATTGGGCCACACACATCTGAATGGATGAGTTCTAGGACTCCTTCTGTTTTGTTGTCCCTCTTCGAAAACGGGTTCTTGATATTCTTCCCTTGTGCACATCCATTGCATACGCCTTTATGGTCCCCTTTGAGTTCTGGTAAACCTGTGACCGCTTTGCATATGTATGGTAGTGCCTTGTAGTTGATGTGGGCTAACCTTTTATGCCAAAGTTCACATGAGTTTTCAATGGCGTGGGTCATGGCAGCCTCTGAGAGACCCTTTAGTTTATACAAGCCATTTTCTTCAATTCCAATGATGATTGCTTCATTTAAGGTTTCTCCTTTAGCCCACATAAGAACTTCTCCATCTATAAAGGAAACTCTGAAGCCTTTCTTCTCTAAAGCTGAAATGCAGAGTAGATTCTTCTTCAAGCCTGGTACATATAGTACATCCTTCATTTTTAGTGAATTCCCTGAATTCAGTTTATGGTTTGATTCTCCCACTCCCTTGATGGGATATTGGTAATCATCACCAAGTGTCATTTTCTGAGAAAACTTCTTTTCTAAGATACAAGAGAGAATATGTCTTTGTCTCGTCATGTGCTTGGATGCACCACTGTCAATGAGCCAAGTGTCCTCTCTAGGTGTTACAGATCCTGAGAGCGTCGAGATCAAGACATGGTCTTTGATCTGCTCTCTTATCATCTTTGCAAGTGGCTCCTCATCTTCGACTACATGGGCATGGAGCCTCTTATGTTTTCTCTTGTATTCTTCTCGTCTGGCTGGACAAAACTTAGCAATGTGTCCCATCTTGTCACAATAATAGCATTGTACAGATGAGTAGTCTCTTTCCTTTCGTTGTCCTCTCTTCTGAAATCTCCTTGGATGAGATTCTTTATGATTGAATTTATTTGATTGTTGAGGCTCTTTATGAGTCTCCTTTTGGAAGTAGGGTTTCTTCCTTCCTCCTTTGGTGTGAGTAGCTAGGGCTTGATCATCATCCCTTGCTGGTAACGCTTCCCGATTCGTTACTCTTGTTTCTTCTTGGATGCATTCTTCCCATAGACTGTCAAACTTCAGTTTCTCCTTTCTGGCACATATCGTTTGGATGAAAGCATCCCAAGGTCTTGTGAGACCATTCAGGGCCGTCATTATGAGTTCGTCTTCATCTATGGTATCTCCAATACTTCTAGTTGTTCTTTGAATTCTGAGATTCTGGAGAAGTATTCCTGAATCATTTCTCCTTTCTGCATCCTTGTATTCTTCAGTTGAGTTCTGAGATTCATCTTCCGATTTATGTTCTTTCCTTCATATAGTTTGGTCAAGGCATCAAACATCTCTTTCGGAGTCTTCTTAGATGACTCATAAGGAATCAGGTGGTCTTTGATTGAATCTGCAATGATTCTTTTGGCCCTTATTGTGTCCTTTTGATGCTTTGCCTTTTCTGCAGCATCGTCGGGTTCCGGTACTTCTTCTTTGATGAATCTTGCTAGGTCATTCTCTTCAAGAATGAGGCCAATCCTATACTTCCAGGCACGAAAGTTTTCCACTCCTTCTAACTTGTCAACAAGCTTAACGCTTGCAGACATCTTTACCTGGAGCTACGAAAATGACCGAAAAATGAAAGTGCTCAAAATCAAAAACTGAACTTACCAGGAGGTGCGCTTGGCTGAGGCGAGTAGCTTGATGTGTTTGGATCTGAGAAAATCCAACTTTTGCTCCTCCAAATTTGATCTGTGGATTTATGGACTGACGCTTCTGGTACCTCTAGTACTCTGGTACTTCTGGTACACTGGTTTTCTGGTACTTCCAGTACTTTGTGAAACTAGGGTTTCAATTTCCGGGAGATCCAGCCACTGAAAAGGTGCGTTGAGTGCCAAACTGATCCTTAGGGGAGGGTGCACTTTTCTAGATGGTTTCGGGGCTGAAAAGCTTCACCATCAAAAAGCCCTAATTTTCATGTACAGTAACAGTGACGTTTTTCACTTGTGAAAGATGCTTCCTTCAGCTTGGCTCTGATACCATGTTAATGTTTAAGCCATTATTATAGATGTTTGCATTTCATTAGATAACAATAGCATAATCCAAGATCACTAAGAAATACACAATCACAAGAGACACAGCATTTATCCTGGGAAACCCTCTAGGGGAAGAAAACCCAGCAAAACTTCCTTAATATAGATAGCCAATACAATGCCAAGAGATCTCTTAAACTAATACAGAAAGTCCTCTCCCAGATATGCACCACTCTCTCTCTCCTTCTTCTCCGGTAGCAGATCTGAACTTGTCTCTCAAAATGTGCAAGTGAGTTGTGTCTAAGTGAGGCGCTAGCCTCTTTATTTATACAAGTCTGGCACGTGTGAAGTGTCTCTTCAGTGGTAGGGCCGACTTCTCAAACTGGGTGGGTAAACCCACCTTTATTATATTTCTGGGCCTCTTTAATATCTGCTGGGGGCGACTTCTTATTCTGCTTATTATAATTGTCTTTTGACCAATCCGCAAAAGGGGATTTGGTCCTATTACAATAACCGACATGATTAATCCACAATGGGGATTGATCCAATGAATAATATATCAAATAAGAATAAGAATACTCTTTGCAGTTACATTATTTCAACAAATGATCGTCTCCCCAAATGCGGAACTGGGTTATAAGGGTTTCCCCGGATCTGCCCTAATGCTCCATCTGCAACCTCAAATGTCCTACCGGAAGAGCTGCACCCTAAATGGATGGATGATGCGCCTTGCAAGATTCCACCGTCAGAATCTTATGGAAACTGGCTCAATCTAAGTGCCCTGGCTGAATCTCAACTAGGTCGGAAGGAAACTGCAATCTGAGCTCGGACCTCGTGCAGCTCCACAAACCCTCAATCTGACTTGCGCCCTCATTGGATGAGTTGCGCACTCTGCACTGGATACTCCTGCATAGCACGGTGAAATACCTGGATGGAATCTCTGATGGGCTAGGGTGTGTCTCTCAACATCGAAACCGATCAATGGTGGTGGTTTCCTCCAGATATCCACAAAACAGTAAAGTTGACTCTCTTCCTCCTCTGGGAACTCTCAACATCAAATCATAACAATGCATAATGACGAATTAGGTCAAATTCCTCCCTTTATACCATTCCCAACCTAATTCACCATTGACCTTGTTATCGCTCAGTTTGTAGTCTAGGTCAAATAGCTGAAAGGTAAGGATCAAACTGGCATAATAGGAGCTTCCCCACCCACTGTCACCTCGATGGGGGGCTCTTTCTATTTAGGGTGGCTAGACCCAAGGGAGACGTCCCTGGCAATCTGGGGTTTTGAAAGGCGAAGGGTTAAAGGATTAAGGTAAGTTTTCCCTTTCACAGATTACCGCCAAGAGGATAGTCAAGATGAAGATAAAACACAAAATAGGCACCTGTTTGTGAGACAAAGCAACAATAAAACTAATGCATGCAAATAGTGGTTAGCACTTCATAGATTATTGACTATCAGCATTAAATATTCATGAGCATAAATAGCAGTAATTATTGACGAAGTCAATGATTGCAAAAAATGACTATGACTTGTTACTTCTCAATAAATACTGGAAATGATATAATATTCAATGTATACAATCAATCCCTGAATTAGCATAAAATATCATCAAAGGCTCATGTATGACAAGAGTGTTGCGTCACTAGGCTTACTAGAGGTGACGTCAACTTTCTACTAGGGTTAGTTTGGTAGACAAAAAGGTGGACGTTTTGCAAATAGGCTAATGGAAATTATCAACACTTCAATGTCTATCACTTAGATGACTAAGCCACAACGTTTTACATCAACCAAGAGCTCAAAAGAGGCATGACGTCATCATCAATTTAGGGTTAGTGAGACGTTAGGGTTAGTTAGGGTTTCAAATTTAAGAAGTTTAAATGTGTTGTTTTGGCACAAGAAGCTCAACGTTGGAGAGTTAGACTAGTGCCTTAGGGTATTATGGAGTCAAGAAGCAAGGCTAAGTCTCGGAAGAATCTAAATCTAAGGACAAGAGGATTAGGCTTTATGGTGCTGCAATGGCAGGGCCATAGAGTCAAAACCCTAAGGGGAGGAGGCTCATTCCGGTGTTGCTTAAGCAAGGCCTCATGCTCCTCCCTCTTTCCTTAAAAATCCTTGGCAAAACGGCTAGCTTTAAAACATAAATCTAGGGATGAAAAGTGTTGCAAGAGCAAGGCCCTTCAAACCCTAAAAGTCAAAACCCTAGGTGTAAAATTAATTAGGCCTAGGACGTCTTCTTTCTTCAACTTGTGTTCAAAAGCTAACACAAAAAAAGGGGAACTAGTGTAGCAACGGCTAGGCTATATTCTCCTTAATCAAATGGCTAAACAAGTTTTCTATCATGGGGACATATAGCAAGTACCTACTTGTGTGCTTGCTACCTAGGGTTTCAATGATTAAGCAAAATAATAACAATGTAACCATAAATGCAAGAGATTTAACCTACAACCATTCATTTAAGAAGTTTTGCATGAGAAATACACTTACAAATCAATGAAGAGCTTATCAAACCCTAGTTGTAAACCTTCCAATGATAGAAAACACCATAAACATGCCAAGAATGATCCTCCACAAGAGTAGCGCCTCACTTCCAAGAGCAAAATACCAAGACAAAAGACAAAATGATTCTCTCACAAGAGACTGAGTTCTTGTTATTTAAAAATGAGAGGCAACGTCCTCTCTTTATATCATCCAAATGACCTTTAATTAGAAAAATAGGTCATTAAAACAGCCGACAAGGCTGACTAACAATATTACACTGTTTTTCACATTAAATGCTAAAAATGTCACAATATGAGCTCAAAAGGGAGACGTCAGGCCCCTCTGAGGGAGACGTTGGCCCTTTTTGGGCAAGATCAGCATCCAAGAGGCAAAACGTTGGCCCTTCTAGGGCTCCTGCAAGCTGCCACACGTGCCAAATGATCCCAGCACACTGCCACATGCTCCAGAAAACGTCCAGCTGCCTCGGGTGACGTCTTGTCCATCAAAAGCAATCATCTCATCTGCAGTGGGTGATCCCCCCTAGGCCGGGCTCTGCCAAAGTTTCCTGGGTAAGGACGTCCTTCTTCTTTCTCGTGCAAGGGTTCATCACAACGTTGTCCTGCCTCTACCATCCCAGCAACCATCTGATGGGCTCTTCAGCCCCATGGAAGTCCGAGCTAATCATATCCCCATGTGTACCGGTCCTCTGGTACCTGTCCGCCGGGTATGGTCCTGCACATCAAAGACTACGCCCTCCATGGGCTCATAAGTTCTTGGGATCATAGCAATGTTAGTCATATTTCATCATTAAATTTATCAAATACATGCATGAAATCCCTAGCACATCATCTAAGAGCTCAAATACATTACACAGATCTACTATACAAAGCCGAAGAAGACCAACAAAATAACCTATTGGGCTAATACCCACAAGAGATGGAAAGTTTCCTCAGAAGATCATTCAAGCCATGTTTAATGAGGTGATATGGTCTAGGGATGTCCAGTCACAATAACACCAAGGGCAGGTGTTGTCTGTGGGTGCCTTTGTAGGAGGCGAGCTGTACCCGTCATGGATGCATTTTTTCCAAGACCTTTATTGCCTTTATTTTTCTTTTATTGCTTTTCTTTCTTTTTACTTCAAGGTCTGACCAGAGGACACTGCCTTGGCGTGGTGACCAGAGCTGACAGTGTTACCCACTGGTATCTCCACAGAAATGATAAGGCTGGCTCGTGATGAGACCCCCTTTCCCTTGGCCATGCAACCAAAGGTCACTGCCCTGGCGTGGTGACCAGATAGTGGCAATGTCATACTGCTGGATACCTATGAACATAATGGGTCGGCTCGTGATGAGACCTCCCATCCTCTTGGTTAGGTCTTGTTTTTATTATTTTTCTTAGGGTCCCTTTAGTTTCTTATCGAGAGGCCTTTTATTGCCTTCTCGAGGATCCCCTGGGCGAAGCATCTCTAGGTTTCATTTCCTATGGCTTTTATCTTTTACCAGCTGCTTTTACCCCCTGGGCCTTTAGCCCCTTCTTCCCACAAGACAAAGTGTAACCCTCAAAAGGTCATCCTAATGGCCGGACTAGGGGAATGGGATAGATGTGCGGGAGATAAGATGTAAAAATGATAGAATGGTGGGAGCGGACGATGGCTCTGCAAAATTCAAATCCCCTTTGGTGGCTAACCAAAACCCATGAATAAAGGCCTGCTAAGTCATCCCATCAATCACCCCCAATAATGGTCAAGTGGATTAGTGTAAGATCCTAGCAGTCATCAGAAATGAAAGGAACCTAATGCATATATAAGAAGGTTATAACGATCAAACATGACACATACCATGATACCTTGGACCAATTACCTCATGGAGCAAGAGTCCTCTCCGATGCAAGTCCAAACCGATGGTGATGGAAGCTGCTGCTGCTGACAGGACAAATCTGGCGGACAAGAAGAAAGATGGGCCCTCCAGGACCATGCTCAGGTCAATCCTGCTCTCGGCACTTCATGTCTAGGACCTGTGGGCCTCGAGACATGATCTCCTAGTTATCCCTAGATATCGAGAATAACAGACCTCACTTAAGCTGGCACTTTTCCTCCTAAGGTGAATAATTAATTAATTAAGTCCCCCCCTTTAGCACCTTTTCATTCTAATTCTTCGTTGACTTAGGCTTAAGTGACTTTTCTTAAGTTTTTGGCTTAATTCATCATTTAGCCATCAATTCACCCTTATTTCTCCATCTTGTTCCCTGTTTGTGCCTGACTATAGTCTACGGAAACACATAGACTACTAAGTCACTCCCTGTTGGCCTACTCTTGGGAACGGGACATCACATTGTCAGAAATGGCAATGGGGTCAGGACCTCTGAGGACACTACAACAAATCAAAGCAAGGGAAATTGGGCTCGAGGCCCGAACATGTCCCCATTCAAACCCTCCTTGCATCCTAGACAATTTTTCTCTAGGTTCTAAGAAACTAGTTTCTGTCAAGAGTAGCCTTAACTCTTCCATAAGGCCTAGAGGATCAGTCCATAATCTGTGTGAAGAAATAGTTCGAGTGGAAGCTATGGAAGACAAGGGTCCTACAGGTTTCTAGGTATCGAGGAACTAGTGGGATCTGTTAGTTTTAGCTTGGTTGGTGTATCAGTTGTGCCTACTATCCTGGGCCAGCTGTGGGACACCTTAATTAACCCAGTCAGCATTTTTTTATCTCAGCCTTAGGTTTAGGCTTGTAGCAGATTTCCCCTTGAGTGGATTGTGGGGCCTGTTGTCGTCCTTATGCACACTTGCAGACGTGAGCTAAGTCCGACTAACTTAATGTGTCCTTGGAGACACAATGACTAGGTTCACAGCCCACGCTGTCACTTTGACCGGAACCTCTTTCGTCTAGGCTTACTAATAGGGAAGCCAAAGGCGGTAGACCTTAGTTACTAGATGTGTTAAAGTTAAGTTCTAGGAGTTAGTTTAAATTATTTACAAGGTTTGGGGAGATTCTAATCCGAAGATGCTAAGGCAACAATGCAAGATGCAAGGGTTAGCATGTAAAGGAAGCATTTTCCCTAGGTCAACTAAGACTAGTGCCTAAAGATTGGGCAAGGGGTCGACTATGTTAAGGGCTTGTTCGTTACAAGTAGATTACAAGTTACTTACAATATTACAAAAGAATAAATCGAACCAAAGAATATTAGATACAATTAATTACAAGTAAAAATGTTAAGATACAAATGATACAAGAGCAAGCTAACCACGTTTTTCTTATATGTGTGCAGGATACCAAAGATTAAAGCATCAACATCAACAATTCATCACAATTATGAGTCCATCATCAACACATCAATATCATCAAAAAGATTTAGAAGATTTAAGCACAAATGTTATTAGGATTGATGAAGATTACCCACACTCTTGATTACTTAACCCACCAAGTGTTTATTAGGTTTGGTCCAGGGTTTAATTACTAGACTTTCTTAACATTTATCAAATTTTATTAAAGCTTTCACCAAAGCCTCCTCCTCCTATTGCCAAATAACTGTTGGATGCTCAAAAAGTGTTGCCACCCTAGCTTCACAGGTCAGCCCAAAACAAGAGTACTTCCTAGAGAGGACACATCCTGTGCGCCGTGAGACAGTCCCCTGCCTACACCCTCCGTTGTTTTCCTCAAGCCCCGTTTTAGATGGTGAAGATGGTGGTCTAAGGTACCCTAAATAGTCTATTAAGTATTCATATGGATTAGGTAGACTTTTAGGAGATTATTAGAGTGTTTTGAAGATTTTAAGACAGTTTTTAAGTGTGATTTAGTGATATGGCCGAAACTGTTATGAGCTTAAAAAAGTGTTGCTTCAAGCTTATGCAATTAAGAGTGTGAACACAACTAAAGCAAATAAAGATCGCTAAAGAAGATTTAGGTTATCACATGAACAAATAAGCTTGCTATCCAAAAAATTACAATGGCAAGGACAACTTGCCTTCAAGAGATGGAAAGAAAATTTAATGTGTGTTTGCCTACTTAACCATTTAGCAACATTCAAGCCCAAGCAAGTGGCTTCCAATGGATATAAGCAATAGAGACATGAACCATTCACTTATTTAAGCACTTAAAGATTAAATCATTTAAGATCTAAAACAAGTGCATGAAGAAAAGACTTGAAGATTAACTAAGCAAGTGAAGATCTAGTTAGGTTACTTATTATGCCTCCCAATAGGCTTAAGACAATGATTATGTGTTTGATCTAAATCTAAAACAATGATAGCATTAATCCATAGATCATTAATCACATCATCAACCACTTAACCTTACCTATTGGGGTATTCCTCTCCCAACTAGGTAGGCAAAATAATTAGGTTTTTCTTAGTTAGGTTAAGTTCTTTTAAGATTTAGAGATTAGGGAAAACAAGTAAAGATATAGAGAGAGAGAAAGAAGTAGACTAACAAGCCAAGCAAACAACCAAGAGACAAACCTACCCCACGTCCTAGGTTGAGAAGGTGCCCCTCACCTTCTAAACCTCACATCCTAGCTAAAAAGGAGAGCAAAAATGCTAAAAAATTGAACCCTAGCTAGATCTAACTACACAACAAGCTCACACCAAGAAGAGGGCCATACCACTTCCCCTACGAGTGTGAACCACTAACAAGCAAGAAAAAGAGGCAAAACGTACCAAAATGATGAAAAATTGAAAGGTAGGGTTGAGAGATAGCTACCAAACCCCTTGGAGGGCCTTTTAGTGTTGTGTGGATGTCCTTTGGGCAGCCAAGAGTCCTCTCAATCAGATCTGAAACCTGCAAAACCAGCAAATTATGCTTGCTAGACGAGCTACACACAACCAAGAAAAATGAAGGAAAACCCTTGCTTTTTAAGGCAAGAACTTTCCGCAAGAAAAAGAGAGTATATGTGTATCGAAATGACCTATCTAAATATGTTCTGCTAGCTGAAAATGAATGTGTATGAACAGCAATATAGATGAAGAGTAAAGGGTTAGAGAAGTGGAGTGTCTGAGTGCCTCAAGAGACCCTTCTCCTTGAAGGAGTTCCCGATGAAACCCTTGAAGTATAAACTTGCAAAACTCTTTAAGTGATGTGCATACAAGAGATAATATGTTGAGCATGTAAATAAGACGACACTTCAATCCTATCTAATACATCATGATATATAAACCCACAAGCACACGCATTGATAGATCTACTTAGATAACACTTTACCTAAGATCAAATGTTGCATTCACCCAAAGAAATTGATACAATATTACCTCATAAGCATAAGAAGACCAAGCACACGCATTGCTCCTCTAGTTATCCTCCAAAGTTTCTTCTTTATTATTACTCAAGAAAATAGATCTTGGAGAGAAAATATTCCAAAACCCTAAGAGCATAGAATGGAAAATGGAATGATGGAGAGAGAGAGAGAGAGATGAAAATCAAGTAGCATAACAATAGCTCAAGATATGGTGAGTTGGGAGTGAGGAAGGAGATCTATTTATACTTGGAGAGGCAAACCTACCTCTCTTGGATCTATGCCAAGTGTCCACCACCAAGCAAATGAGTAGATCTCAAGGCTAGGGTGCACCATCTAGGGTTTGAAAGCTAGATCTAGGGTGTAGAAAAATGTAGGAGGTGTTGGGATCAAGCAAAGAGGTGTGGGAGGCCTTGGGATTGATGCCAAGGAAGGTGAGAGGCTCAAATAATTTTTAAAAAATCATTTGTGGAGTTTCTAGATGGAGGGGGGCGTAACTCCTCTTGGAGGGTGCAAAAAAAGGGTGAAATGGAAGGAATGGAGGGGGATTAAGAAGAAAAAGGGAGTGGGATCACCCTAGGAGGTGACATGGGGTTTAAAGGGAGTCATAACTCATGAGAGGGGGCCCCATTTAAGTCACAACAACCACCACCAAGAAAAAAACGTCAATCCCCCTAGGGGGGCGTAACTTTTGAGTGTGGAGAGGTGGAAAAGGGTTAGACAAGGTTGGAAAAGGTTGGGAGGGTCATGTTATGCTTAGGGGGTCTCTCTCTAACCATCATTCACCTTTTCACATCCTCTAACTCATTATTATAACTTTTACATTTTGTCATGTTTGGACTTTATCAATTAAAATTGTTGTTTTAGACTGAGTGACACTCCGGGTGGACAAACCCATGGCTAAAGTTGTCCGACTGAGCTGAAACCTTGTCCATGGATGTAGGGGGTGATATTTCGTTTCTTTTGAGCACAAATACCCCTATCAAAAGTCCAAGGACCTAGTTTTTACAATTATTGCTCAAAAATAATTAATTAATTAATTAATTAAATAAATAATTAAACCTCCAAACTTAGGGAAATTTAATTAAAAATTAATTAATTCAAAAAAATTGACTTGGACTCAACAGAATTCCGCGAAACTTTCTAAGATGTCTTGCATGGTCATTTACAATGATTCCCTATAATAGTAGTTACCAAAACATAAGCCCACTAGAACGTCGTTCACCACTTTGGAGGAATTATTGCAAGTGTGAGCGAAAAACTCAAGGGAAATCAATAAGGCTGAAAAGCCCAATTGATAACCTGAGGATAAAAAACCCTCGGTGGAAGGAACTCTCCCAGTGAACCGATCCCAAGGTAACTGACCTAGACATGACTCATGCAGACCTATTACATTATTAACCCACGCAGGGGTGCGGAAATTCCAATTACAAAATAAAGTGTTGGGGCCAAACACTGCCCTGTAGGACCAAAATTCTTCAACAACATGGCATCTGATGATGCATCTCTTCATGGCACATGAGTTGACCACCTGTGTTGGAGAGGCGATCAACATTTGGCTCCACATCGGGACGTGTGTTCAATCTTCTCACTCGAGACGGAGAGCATACGAGAATCCAGCACCTACAACAGAGTGCTCACCAATAACCAACATAAGAATACATATATTCATGATTAAATCAATGAATGCTATATACAACATTTACAAAATGAAATAACTAAAGTACAACATCATTATTTTACAATAAAATGAAATCTATGATACCGAAAAAAATTCTAAGTACATATTGACATAATGAATGAAATAATACAAAATATTTAAAATACAAGGAAGGGTTAGAGATATGTTACAACCACCCATGCAATGGATGAAATGATGCCACAAGTGTCTGAAAAATCCTTGTCCAGGATGACTCATAGAAGACCCCTTCCCAAGTTTTATCAACTTGGAACTTTTTGTGTGGAAGAACCAACCAACAATCATGTTCCTTCCTTCCTTCAACCAAACACTGGAATGTCACAAGCCGTGTAAACTCTGAATATTTTGTTGCTCATGACTATCAAGGTGGGAGGCCAACCAATACTCATAATGATATGACATCGTTAAACTGAAACTGCCTTCCATTTCCACATAATTCTGTATTAACTCATCTTTTGGTTGAGAGGTTGAAAAAGAACCTACCACAGGAACCATCATACTATTTTCTTCAAGATATTCAAAGTTACCCTTCAACTAAGTTGCACGAAACGGGGAAACGATACGAAGTTTCCGAAACAGGTACGATACGAAACAGGCCCTCAAAAAATGGAAACGTCGGGGGAAACGCCGGGGGAAACGCCGTATATATATATATATATATATATATATATATATATATATATATATATATATATATATA
>JASDQU010306930.1:0-19543 GCA_032191745.1 Picea mariana | reverse complement strand
TAGGGCGCACCATCTAGGGTTTGAAAGCTAGATCTAGGGTGTAGAAAAATGTAGGAGGTGTTGGGATCAAGCAAAGAGGTGTGGGAAGCCTTGGGATTGATGCCAAGGAAGGTGAGAGGTCTCAAATAATTTTTAAAAAATCATTTGTGGAGTTTCTTTATGGAGGGGGGCGTAACTCCTCTTGGAGGGCACAAAAAAAGGGTGAAATGGAAGGAATGGAGGGGGATTAATGAAAAAAAGGGAGTGGGATCACCCTAGGAGGTGATGTGGGGATTAAAGGGAGTCATAACTCATGAGAGGGGGCCCCATTTAAGTCACAACAACCACCACCAAGAAAAAAACGTCAATCCCCCTAGGGGGGCGTAACGTTTGAGTGTGGAGAGGTGGAAAAGGGTTAGACAAGGTTGGAAAAGGTTGGGAGGGTCATGTTATGCTTAGGGGGTCTCTCTTTAACCATCATTTCACCTTTTCACATCCTCTAACTCATTATTATAACTTTTACATTTTGTCATGTTTGGACTTTAGCTATTAAAATTGTTGTTTTAGACTGAGTGACACTCCGGGTGGACAAACCCATGGCTAAAGTTGTCCGACTGAGTTGAAACTTGGTCCATGGATGTAGGGGGTGCTATTCCATTTCTTTTGAGCACAAATACCCCTATCAAAAGTCCAAGGACCTAGTTTTTACAATTATTGCTCAAAAATAATTAAATAATTAAATAATTAAACCTCCAAACTTAGGGAAATTTAATTAAAAATTAATTAATTAAAAAAAACTGACTTAGACTCGATGGAATTCCGCAAAACTTTCTAAGATGTCTTGAATGGTCATTTACAATGATTCCCTATAATAGTTACCAAAACATAAGCCCACTAGAACGTCGTTCACCACTTTGGAGGAATTATTGCAAGTGTGAGGGAAAAACTCAAGGGAAATCAATAAGGTTGAGAAGCCCAATTGATAACCTGAGGATAAAAAACCCTTGTTGAAAGGAACTCTCCCAGTGAACCGATCCCAAGGTAGCTGACCTAGACATGACTCATGCAGACCTATTACATTATTAACCCATGCAGGAGTGCGTAAATTCCAATTACAAAATAAAGTGTTGGGGCCAAACACTGCCCTGTAGGACCAAAATTCTTCGACAACATGGCATCTGATGATGCATCTCTTCATGGCACATGAGTTGACCACCTGTGTTGGAGAGGCAGTCAACAGGGCCCAAGGAGAGAGGGCGCACATCATGAAGGTGGTTGGGTAGTTTGTGGGACCCAGACCAAGGAGGGCACACCTTTAGGTGGCTGCTAGTGGAGTGTGGGTCCCTAACCAAGGGGGTGCCCACCTCCTAGTGGAGAGTGGGGTCCAGCAGCCCCAACTCTCAACCATTGTGGCCAAGCCTTGTGACACTTGTCAAGGAGGATGGGAGGCTACTAGAGACATAAAAGGAGGTTGAGGGTGAGAGGACAGAAAAAAATTCTCATTTGTGAGTGAGCAAGTGAGCAGAAGGAGGAGTGCTTGAGGCTGAGGAAGGAGGGCGAACTGTGTTGGAGCAAGCAACAGTTGAGGAGGGCGATTCTAGTACTTAAAGGCAATTGGAACAGGTCTTGCTCGGGGCCATATCAGGCTGCCAGCACCAAGCTCAACTCAGGCCAAAGTTTTACAGCAGCAAGGAAGGCGAGTTAGGGCACTCATCCTCATACAGGACAGACCAGATTCAGCCATTTTGTTCAGTAGAGAACAGGGCCTAATTCTGGGTGTTATTTCAGTCAAAAGCGAGCTATACCAGAGATCATACAGCTACAACAAGGAGTGTTGAGTTAGCTGGGTCGTACAGAACCTGTGGAGAGGAAAAACTCTGCCCATAAATTTTCTGTAAGAAATTTATGTACTGTATTTGCTGTAAAATTCCTCAAAAGCCTCAATAAGAAGCCTTCCTTTGCTGGTTTTTCCCCACACTGGAGTTCCAAGGTACTTCTGGTTTCTTTGTGTTATTTATGTACTTGTTTCAAGTATGTTTCTGCTGCAAATATTTATGTTCTATATTTCAGCTGTAGGTTTCTGCATAAATTCAGATTTATATCAGCATAGATAATTTCTGGTTTAGTTAATTTATTGGCAGCAATCTCAATGACTGAGATATAGGAATAAATTTCAACAAGATCTCCAGGGAACATCATACGACTCCATACTACAAGGGGTAGGCAAGCAAAAAAAGGAAGGAAGTGTGTTAAGCTAAGAATGAAGAAAAAATTAATGGTGATAGGAGAGAACCTACTATTGGATCAACTAATCCCAATGCAGGAATTGGCTTTCGAGGGCAAATTTCTTGGAGGATGTATGAAGGAAAAAAACATTAGGGGAGTGACTGGGAAAGGTATGGGGAAATATCTGGGGGTATATACCCACATCTCATATTTTGCCATAGGGATGGATGGCATTCGTCTTCAAGAATGGCAAAGATGTCAAATGGATAAGGAAAGGAAATTGGTTATGGGGAATTGCTTTGCTAGCACTCAAACTGTAGACTCCATGTTTCAACCCTAAAGTGGAAAGAGTTACAGTCCACCCTAAATGGGCAAACTCCTATGTTACCCCTAGAGTTTTGAAGTGAAGGCATTTTGAAGAAAACAGGTAACAGTATGGGGGGTCTTTCAAGGTTTTAAGAAGGATTCATGTGAGTTGGCAGTTAAATCAATGGCCAAAATATTGATAGAAATGGATTTTGGGCTAGGACTGCCAAAATGTTTGGAAATTGAGGTATGTAATTTGATTTTATCCCAAATTTTGGACTATGAGGGTGCCCCATTCCAATGTAATCTCTGTCATCGATATGGACACCTCAAGATTGAATGTCATGCCCTTTTGGAAAATACCACAAGCAATATTGGAAAAAGAAGGCTCCATCATCAAGGAGGAAGGAGGTGCATATATAGACAAATGACCTTGGTAATGTATGAAGTGATAAAAAGTTGGCCTCTTCTCTTTCTGGTGATGATGATATGATTTTATTGGTTCAATCCATGTCCCCCTCCGGAAGAATACCCTTTCTTTCAAATGGTATTCTAGCCCTAGAGGCCACAAAAAACTACCCTCAAAGGCCTCTCCTCCGAACCAAGGAATGAATTTTGTATCATCTTCCCCTCAGCTCCCTCTCCCTCACATTAATTTAAGTTGCAGTTATGATCTATTGGGAGATGCTTTGCTGAATTCTATAGTTGGGGTTACAACTGGGAATCCGAAAGTGGCACCCCAACAACATTCTCTACTAGTAACAAAACCTATGCGAAACAAAGACCTAACTAGGAAACCCTATATCCCTAAAAAGGGTTTATCAACCTACTTCAAAGGATTCCCCAAGGAGGGTTTCGAGTCAATAAATTAATAAGGAGGTTAGGTTTGAAGATAACAATATAGAATCCAAAATAGAGGAGGGAAAGATATTGTTCAAGCACCAAAGGTAGTGTCCTCTATATGCCCTCACTGCCCCTCTCTTGTCCTTCCTCACTATGTTAGGGATCCTCCTGGGTCGCTGGCAATCCAATCGCCACAAAAATATCAGTAATCTATGGCCATTTCCAAACACAAAATTACCTCCAGATATCTTTTAAGACCTTCAAAATCTTGGGTAGAAGATTCCTCTATAGGGTAGGTGGAAGATGGATAGAGTCTAGATGAGGGTTTGTACACAATTATATCCCATGGAAGGAAGCCCGAGTTGGAACAAGCATAGAAGAAGGCAGCATGGGAAATAAAAAAGTGGTAAACAGCAGTCGATTGTGGGGGCCCTTGGAAGTGGGGAAGACCCTAGGAAAGGGTAAGGAATGCTAGTCCTCTCTATAACCATAAGAGGGTTGGGCTTCCCTCAAAATATGTTAGCCTTGAAAAGTCTTTGCAAGCTTCACAAGCCAAACGTTATCCTAGTACAAGAAACTATGTTAGATGCAAAATGTTCCAAATGTATTCTTGCTTCTTTCTTAAAAAATTGGCAATTCTTAAGAGTAGATTATGTTACCACCTAAACTAGCATCTAAGAGGAAAACCCCAATCCATGGATGCCACCTTGGGGTAACGAATGGAAATTGTATCACTGCCACCCCAATACAACTTCCCCTTCACTTTTGGTTGACTCTCAAGAGACCAAGGGATGTATCCATTTGATATGTGATTGATTACAAGGAGAGCCTGGGTAAACCTTAATTATGGTTAAGCTAAGAGATGCAAAGATTTACTTTAATAATGAAAACTTATGAATCCCACAAATATATAACACATGGAAGATAAAGGATCCAACTACTTAATCCCATAATGCTTTAAAATGATAAATCCTTATTTAAGAGAGCATATACCATATCAATCCACTAAGAAGCCTAAAACAATGAAAGAACATGTGGATTTAACTCAAATCTGATTTAATATGTGCATTAGAGGCAAATTTCCAGATTTGGGCCTTAGTTGTGAAAACCACTTGCTCAATCTCTTGAATAATATGATGTTAAGCTAGAAGAGATAATTTACAAATCCAAATTAATGATATGAAAAGTAAATGCCAGATTTGCAAGATATTAATAAGCAACCTAAGCTAATGAATAAAACCTTAGAAGCTATAAAATCGGGTCAAGCAATAGTTTGGTGAATGAAACATATAACTTGCAATGAATCCAAATCATGCTCTAATGACAACTTCAAGTGAAAGATGAAATACAAGAGATGCAAACTTGAAGTCGAAACACAACTTGATGTAAATATGTAAAGTGCTAAGAATAATCCCAAGTTTGTGTTTGAGCTAAGACAAGTCCTAGGTGTGACTTGGCTTGTCCAAATTACTAAATCTGATTTATGGATTTAAATATAAATTTCAGATTTAGGATTTGAATGAAATCAACCCAAGATAAGATAAATGCTTTGATCAAATGCTTAGGGTTAGATCACTATTAGGAAATGAAAGATACTCAATAAAAGAAACTTCCTAATATGAATGAAATAAGTCTAATGTAAAAGATTATCAATGTGAAATATAATAGACTTAAGTCATAAGGTAAATCCAACTTATGTTCTATGAGAATTACTTTTGATTTACTTGAATTAACCAAATATTTTCTCAAGTGAAATATAGGTAAATTGAATAACAACTCGAGGAAAATTCACAATTAGAATTTGAAATAAAACTTGAAAGATTACTTCCAACTTGTGAATATTTATCAAGTCTATACTAAGATCTAATGTAAATGAACAAGACTTGAGCTTATGTAAATCTGATTTTATGTCCTTTATGGTGATTTCCAGATTTATATAAATATTACAAATAGCCCAAAGAACAAAGATAAATCTTGGAATTACTAGATCTAGGGAAAAATTGCAGTTAGGTTTTCAAATAATAACTTTTAAAGCAAAACCCTAACTGAAGTAAGTCTAGGAAATGAATATACTTTGAAATTAAACAACTAAACTTGGAAAGAAATCTAAACTAAAGATAATTCAAAGTTTTCACTTAGATTTCCAATAAACAAAAGTAAAAGAAAGATTTGGGGCTTTTGTATATTTTGGTGGTTGATGGGAAAAGGCAACTGCCTAATCATAGGGATAATGAGGTCAAGAAGAACTCCTTCTAAATGGCCTATTTTTCTTAATGGATTAGAAAGAAGGAGGCTAGGGCTATGAAAAGTTAAAACTCAATAGCCCCCTCTCTAATATATATATGAAAATAGAGACCAAGACCCTACAAAGAAGGGGTCCTAGAAGGATCACCTGCAACTAGCAAAACAAATTATACTCGAGTAATTGAAATCAATCACCTTGTTAGAGTTCCTAGAGGATAGATAAAGCAAGGAGTCAATAAACAATCACTAAACTAACAAAGGAAAAAAGGGAAGGAGTTACCTCACATGCAATGTTCCTTCCAAGTGATAGAGTTTAACCTTCAATGAATTGATTTGCTAGCTTATGTAGGAGACTTGACATCCACATCCAATCTTAGAGCACAAAAAATAAGAGCCAAGGGAGAAGAAATTGAACCAACACCACATCTCTGCAATATCCCTGATCCAGCTGATCTGGATATCTACTATTGAACTACGGTTTGGCTACTAAATCTGATACTCTGAGGGTTTCTGACTACGTTTGAGTAACTGTGTGAAGATGCTCGGTTGTTTTTGCATGTGTGTTCCAGTTTATTATGTGTTTAGCAGTATAAAACAATGCATGCGAAATAAGGACAACACAGCTCACTGATATATATAATGCTGGAAAAAGCAGGAAATACAATAAAGACTGGAAGCAGATATGATAATCGTCAGTTAGATCTCATGGATCGTCACTGGAATACAAAATAATAGATAAGAAATACCCGTGACTAGAAGAACAGGTGTTGGTCTGCGCATGCATGGATAGATCGGCAAAAAGCAGTCTGGCAACTCGCGGTAACTGCTGTAGAATCTGAAAAACTCGCCCTAATGGCCATACCCACCGGAATGAGCTGGAAACTGTCTCAAAAGATGCGCCCTGGCCTCTAGACTGATCACGATGATTGTCAGACTAAAGATTCGACCTCTGAAGCTCCGGATGTCACCCCCTGGGGGTTTGCGCACCTCCTAGGCTCAATGAGTATGCCCTAGAGATTCCACCGACAGAATCTAACGATGTATAAAACGATCGTCCTGGTCTCCTCTATAATGGGTCGAAAGGGATTCCTCAGATCTGCCCCGAAATGTCCCCTGGAACCCCAAATGTGCTTCCCTGAGAGTTGTGCCCTAAATGACTTTTTTCCGCTTTCCGAAAGATTCCACCGTCGAAAACTGACGACAAGTGGCTCAATAGGTGCAACCTGGCTAAATCTCTAATGGGTCGGAAGGAATTAGCCAGATCTGAAACTGTCTCAAGCAGCCGCACAAACCCTCTCTCAATCACTTGCGCCCTCACTGGCTGAGCTACGCAATCACTGAGCTGGACACTGTAATGCATGGTGAAATATCTTAATGGTATCTCCGATAGGCCAAGGTGTGTCTCTCAACACCGAAACCGTCAAGGGTGGTGGTTTCCTCCAGAAATCCACAAAACAACAAGGGGGTCGATTTCCTCCTCCTCTGCAAATACCTCAACATCAAATCATAACATAGCATAATGAATTAGGTTGCTTTACCCTTCCTTTATAGTTTCCCGAAACCCTAATTCGTTGTTGACCTTTTCCCTCCAAGTGACTTTTACTTTATTTTATTATTCCTTGATTAAATCACTTAATTAATTAATTAATTAACCATTTTACCTCTAAAAAGTGATTTATCCATCTTGATGGCTTCTCCGGCCACTGAAAGTCACTTCTCATCATCTTATCCTGTAATTCTCTTCCTCCAAATTCCGATGAGCTATTACACTAAGAGGTTTCTCCAAGTAATATGCCCATTATGACCTTCTTAGTGAATTTAATTAAGATATGACCCATAATAACTCAAAATTACGGAAATCGTTGGAATGCAATGGAACCAAAGCCCGGTTGTGCAGAATGGATCCTGATGATGAACGATGCAAGTCGGGCCCAAATAAACCCCTCATTATCTCTCGAACTCTCTGTCACCCCTATCTGGCTACTCGGGTGGGCATAACACTCTGAAATGTTGTAATGTTATAATGTCCCAAAATGGGGACATTACAATCACCTCAACAAAAGGTATTCAACAAATTGTATTCTCAAATGCCAATCAACAACAACAAATGGTGTGAGGGGGAGCCTCGTTTATAGAGAGGAGGCACAACAACCCTCTTATTACAATAGTATTTTTCTCCTTAGATATAACCCACGAGATCATAAAAAAGAATTATCCTCCAACTAATTATGAGGACAAGATCAAAAACACATAAACTATCCAAGTAGTTATTCCACATGTACAAGATTATCCCAAGAGAGAGGGTGTCCCACCCAAAAATAGCAAGAATAGAGTCAAAGGGAACTAAAGTTCCTCCATAATGCATGATAACCACCTCAACAACCTCCTTAAGACTAGATTGATCCACAAAATGAGCCAACAACTATGAGGGAGAGAGGAGAAGCCACGCGTGGCACGTGGGGGATCCAAGAAGGGTGGCCCCTCCAAAATAGCACAAAACAATCACTTGTGAGGTCTCCAAGGCGTAACTTCCTCCCAAATCCATGCTAACCACCTCCCCCAAGTCTAGGAAGCTCAAAACAAGTCACATGTGTTAAGTAAATGCTCCAATGGTCTAATGATGCAATCTCCAAGGTGGACAGCTCCTTTAAAAGTGTGACATGTGCCTCCACGTGTGATGATATGGCCGAGCACTCTATGGAATAAGATGTGGCATGACGTGGCAAGCTCACGTGCATGAAGAATCGTCCAAGAATGCTCCAGGCATTGGAGAGAGGGGCCCTCTAAGGTCTCACTACATAAAAATATGTGGAGGCCTCTCATGAAGTGATTTTACATGATCTCAAGCGCCAAATACATGTCATAAGACCCAAAAGTGCTAGGTCAAAGTGTGACAAATACATAAGTAGATCCATGCTTAGGGATAAAATAAGTGTTCTTTATAGGTATGATAACCTTTACAGTACATTAGCACAACTTTTACATAATGGTAAAGTGAGAAAACCTAGGGTTTCCCTCAGTCATGTGTCTTAATAGATCCATTCCAAGACCTCCACATACCCACCTCGGCCATAAATGACCTCTAAGAGATGGTTAGTACAAGCCATAAGGGTATGGACTATATTGAAATGGGGACTAAGAGGACAGGCCATGACAAACCACAACAGTCTAGAAAAACCAACTAGATGAAAAAAACCACTTTACATAGATCACTAAGCATGGTCTAGTACAAATACATAAGATACATGGTCACACTTTTGGTTGATCATGATACATAATACAAAACCTCGTGATGGCACAACTGATCACAGAACCCTGGGCTCTAACATCATCTCAAAAATATGAACGAGATCGGCTCGGATACTGGAACAAATGTAAATGGTAGATCAGGGGGTATTATATCTAGATGGAACACTTCTCTTCAATTCCTTAACCATTTTTTGATCCCTGCAGGCATTTAGACAATTTTAAACTCTCTAGAATCTGGTAAAAATCTCTTATTGATCAACATGTATGGTCCCTTTTGTGAGAGAAAAGAATGTTGGGATATTTTTTTCATCGGGGATCATCTTAAGGAGGAATATATTTTCTAGGAGGGGATCTAAACTTTATCATTAGAAGAGTTGTAACATGGGGAGAGACTCTGAAAATGGACCCTCTAACAAACTATTACCTTCATAATATTGAAGAGGTAGTGTTGTAAATCGTGTGATGTGGAGCCCATAAGTCTTGTGCCAACATGAAGGAATCAAAGGTCAAGCATAAAAGGAATATCCAAAAGACAGGATCAAGTTTTGGTCTCAGTAACAATATCCAAGAGACTAGATTGGGTTTTGGTCTTAGAAACATCATTAGATGTCTCAGATAGAATAAGTAGTTGGGTTGGTCAAGGTGGCCTCTCAAACCATTGTCCAATCTTTCTTCAGGTAGAGAAGGATGAAAATAAGCCATCTGAACTTTTTAAATTTAATCCAATTTGGCTGAAGATGAGAAATTTATTACGAATGGAGACATATTTCTAACTCTGTACAAGGGTCAGAAATGTATCAATTTCTAGAGAATTTAAGAAGCGCTAAAAGAGGAACTTTATCGTGGGTTAAGGAAAAGTTTTGGTCTTCTAAGGAAAAATTAGTTGAGGTGGAAGAAATGATTACCTATTCGTATGGACAAAATAACAAATGGGTTTACTCTACGGAAGAAAAGACTCAATTCAAATCGTTGGACACATAATACTTAGGATTGCGTTACTTGTAACATAAGTTGTAAATATGAAGAGTCGTAGGTGATAAGAAGGGTCACCCGTTGGGGAAGACCAGCAGTCATTTATTTTTGTATATATGCACCTATCATGATAATGCAAATCACATCAATGTGGAATTATCTTTTCCGCCAATGCTTGGCCTGACAGTGGTATTAGAGCTAGTGTTGTTAAATCCAAGAGTAAATTCCTTGGCATTTTTCCAGCCTGTTGAAAATGCCTCTACTGGCTTGCTTGTCCCTCTGGCAGATTCGAGCCCTTCAGTGTACGTGTCATTTTTGTGTTTCACCTAAAACCCTATTTCCACGTTCATCTCTCATTTTTCTCATCAGGAATCCTAATTGTTTCAGCACGGTAATTTTCTTGCAATAGATTGCAATCGGCCTAACGGATTGTATTCCTCACGACTCTCACGACATATTCTCTTTGTTGGTTTTGTTGTCTTTCTTCACGACCTCCCATCTTCGTGCGACTGCACCTCCCATTCTCGTCGCTCTATCCTTGGTATCACACGATCACTCTCTCACAGAAACGACAAGAAATGACTCACCTTTCCTTGCCCACAAGCCTTTCTCACTCATTGCTCGTAAACCCTAGTCTATACGTTGAATGCTCCACGTGGGACTGAAACCCTAATACACCAAGTTCCCCTTGAGCACCCCCATCAACTGCACCTCGTCCTCTGGACAGTTTGCTCCCGTCGAATGCACCTCGTCCTTGACTTTTCATCAATTGGGTTCGCCCATTGATATTGTTCTCCCTCCTTATTCCCATATGGGCTTGTTGTGCCTCCACACAAGAATCAGTCGACCCATCGCTGCATTCCTCACAAGCAAGTCGATTGAACTGGTATAACCGTTGCATGTTCTAGTCAAGTTCCTCATGAGATTGCAAGACACGTGAGGTGAGAGCATCTGGTATCAAACGATTTGTGGAAGGAAATAATTGTTGCTACGTTGCCATACCATACTCTAACACGTCGAGGAGTATCAGACCGCGATTTAATTGATATTTCATTTTTGACTTGTGTGCTTTCATGAATTCTCAAGGATAAGACTATGTCGGTGATGTTATCCCCTAGCCTAGGGATAACTAAGGAGATTATGTCTCGAGGCCCACAGGTCCTAGACATGCAGTACCAAGATCCATATTCACTTGAGCCTAGCCCTGGAGGGCCCATCCTTCTTCTTCAGTGCCTCCATCCTGTCAGCAGCAGCAGCATCCATCCCATCGACCTGGTCCTTCAGCAGCAATGGCTCTTGTTCCATGAGGTAATGAGTCTAGGTATCATGGTATGTGTCACTCTGATTCTCAAAACATTTGAATATGTGCATTTAATTCTCTTTTACTTCATTACATGTGCTTGGACTTTATGCCTTTTGACTTGTCCACACCTGGGGGGGATGACAAGATGCCCTAGCAAGTTGGTTCCCTTAGGAATGAGTTGCCATTGGGTAGGTTCATGAAAGGTCATCGTCCATTCCCACCATACTTATCACTTTTCATCATCTTCCCTCTCATCCATCCCCTGCATTGGTTCGGGCATTGGGTTTGCCAAGCTAGCAAAGGGTTGTACCTTGCCTCGTGGGAAGAAGCGGCTAAAGGCCCCATAGGGTAAAAGTAGTTGGCAAAAGATAAAATCCCAAAGAACAAAAACCTTCAGATGCTTCGCCCAGGGATCCCCGAGAAAGCAATAAAAGGCTTCTCAGCAAGAAATGGAGGGACCCATAAAATAATAAAATCAAGACCTAGTTGGAGAATAGGGGGTCTCATCACGAGTCAGCCTATTAGGTCCATGGGCATGTAGCAGTATGACACTACCATTTAGTTGGTCACCACGCTAGGTTAGTGGCTCTTGGTGGCATAGCCAAGAGAAAGGAGGTCTCATCACGAGCCAGTCTTCTCATCTCCGTGAAATGCTTGTGGGTAACATTGTCACCATTGGTCACCACGTCAGGGCAGTGTCCTCCAGCTATTTTCTTGAAAGAAAAAGCAATAAGATAAAAAGGTAAAAGGCATTGAATGGGCTTGGAAACATATGCATCCATGACAAGGTACAGCTCACCCTCTTCAGAGGCACCCACATGTAAGCCATACATTTCCCTGTCATCATTGCACCCATTGCTCAAACATCCCCATACCACCTCATCCACTTACATGACCTAGATTGGTCTTCACCTGGAAACATCCCACATCCAATGAGAACTAGCCCAATAGGACCTCCTGAAACCCTCTCCAAACCTGGCTTGTAGAATAGCATAACGTCTTTGAGCACTTGTCTAGGAAAGGGAGGTTTTATGCACATGTTTATATAACTTGATTATTAGACGTGATTGACATTGTTATGATCCCTGTGACTTATGAGCCCATGGAGGGCGTACTTGTTGTTGTTGCAGGACCATGCCCAACGGACAGGTACACATGGGGAGATGATTAGTTTGGACCTCCATAGGTCTAAAAGCCCACCAGATGGATGTTGAGACCCCAGCCAGGCGCAAACACATACCAAAGGTTTGCACCGAAGAGAGAGGAGAATGTTCCACCAAAGACAGCCCGGCAGGCCTGGACCCAAGGGGATCTTGCCTCCCACTATGATGTTGGCCTTGGAAGGCCCATGATGTCACCTTTGTGACCCTTGACGTCACCCAACGTTAGATGGACACAATGGAGGCAATTGTGTGCCAAGTGGCACATGTGGCATGATCCAGAGGCCTTGGGATGCCTAACATTTTGCTCTTGGAGGCCAACATTTCACCTAGGAGGCCCAATGTCACCCTAGAAGGGCATGACATCACCTCTCTTGCTTGATTTAGGGTTTAATTTGTCAATTTTATGTAAAAAACTGGATATTTCATGTAAACTGGCCATGCCGGCCTTTTTGACCTAATTTTGTAATTGAAGGTCATTGTAACTATATAAATAAGGGTTTTTGCCCTTGTATTTGATCATCATTCATTCACTCATTAAGTGAGGTCTAAAATTCGACTCCCTTAAGGGTCTTTGGCTGAAATTTAAGTGGTGCGCAACTCTTGGAGAAGGCTAATTTTGGTGTTTTGGGCATTTTTTGGTGGAAAGTCTTCAACTAGGCCTATTGCTAGATTATTTTTGGTGAATGTAAGTGAATTTCTGCAATTCTTCTTTACTTTGAATGGTTATGGTACATTTACTTTGCATTTCTTCCAAGATTATGAAATTGCTAGCTTAAAACCCTAGGAGGTCAAAGCACATGTTATTGTCCTTGCCTTAACAACTTTTCACCTACTAGATTGTGCTAGAAACCCTACTTTCTTGAAGCATTTTGCTAAGGGCCCTACCATTGTAGCACCCTAGCATCATTTGCTTCATCAAGCCATCATTTACTTCATCCTTGAGCTAAAGAAGGAGGAAAACCGCTAGGGTCTAGGGTTACCTACTTCCTAGTGGCCATTTTCCTCCTAGGGTTTAGTGATTGAGGCCTTGGGTTACCAACACCTCAATCATTGACCTTCTTGTCTCTAACTCTCACATTATCATTTGATTTCTTCAAGATTGTCGCTTCTAAAAGTGACTCCATTAACCCTAAACACATTGATCTAGGCCTTGCATTTGATTGATTGATGAAAACAACCCTCAAAACTTTTACCCCGAGCTATCTATTAACCTTTCCTAACCCTAGAGTAGACTAATTCACTAACCTTCTTGTTGTTGTTACAAAAGTAAGCTACAGCCATTTACTACAGCAGTAAAAGCACTTAAAAGCAATTGCAAAAGTTGATTTTTTTACACTGCTTGATTAGCTTCCAACAAGTGCTAGTACATTGCTATTATTGGGTTATTATTTTTGGTCATTGTGAAGCTCTTTCAAGGCATTTATTGTGAAGTTATTATCTTGTATACATTGCTGTTATAAAATTCTGTTTGCTTCATCTTGCATCAACTTATTGTTTTTATTGACAAGTCCAAGGTTTTATGAAGCACTAACAACAAATTGTACTTGCAAAAGATATTGTTTTCTTGTTGCTTTATTCTAGGAAGGTACATCTAAGAATATCATTGTTTCATTGATTAAAACCTTGGGATTTTCTGATAGGTGTGACTTGTGAGAGGGGATATCTTTATTGACACTTTAACCTTTGCCTTCTCAAACCCCCAGGTCACCGCGGACGTCTCCCCTGGGCTATCATCCCTAAATAGAAAGAGGTATCTTATTAAGGTGACAATGATAGGATAACCTTGTATTACGCCAATTTGTCTTCCCTTAGCGTTTCCCTTTGGGTCAAGTACAAATTGCGCGATAACAGGTGATATTACTTTAAACAATGTAGACACCTCCATGAAATGACTCAAGTTCACTTGCTTCAACAAGTGTGAGTCTTAAGTGTGACCTCAATCTTGTTTAAGCTTGTGCCAACTACTTCAATCACAAAGGTTTAAATTGGACCTCACTTATATTCGTCAGAGCAAGAAATTGGTGCAACTTCAACCATTCAATCGACTTCTTGCACCTGTAGACCGAGGGCTTCTATGCATTTTTTTTGAGTTTGGTGTGCAAAAAGGCAGAAGACAATGCATTCTCTTGTATCAACAAACTCATCTACCTATGGGGCTTCCAATACCCCAATTTCTAGACAACATAGAGGCAGTAAGATAAGACACAGAAAGAAGAAGCTCGGAGGCAAGAGAGGTTGGCATAATCCCCGTGAAAAACCTGATCTTCATTATACCCGTTGCGGAATGAATGGGTCACATGAAGCCACTAGTTGCAGAGTTCCATGGGAGAAGATCAAAGAAAGAAAGAATCAGAAAGAAGACAAAGGTAAAAATTCAAAACCAGTGAAAGGTAAAGCACCTGCTCATTATATTGTTGCCCATTGCAATATAGGAGTAACTGAAGATCTATTTAATACTTCATTTGCTTCTTCGGGAGACGCATGGCTTCTTGACACACGCGCGACCTCCCACATGACATTTCGAAGAGATTTCTTCGAAGACTTTGATGATAATGTAGATGGTGTAGTGTACTTTGCAGATAGATCAAGTCTCAAACCTTCGGGAATGGGCACCATCAAGCTTAAGTTGCCTATGCTCACGTATTTTCTTCTGCACAATGTAGATTTTAATGACAAAAATCAGCAAGCTAAAATTTCTGTCAAACACTTAGCAACCTAGAGATAATTGTCTTTCATGAACTTCTGAAATGTCCCAAACCCATATTCAAAAATTACCATAAGCAGAAATACACATTGCTAAGAAAATATGTAGCGGAAATAAACACAATCGACAGCATTCAATAAGCCATGAAAAACTCAGAAATTTAGGCAAATGTCAGGGAAAACCCCAATGTGGGGAAACCCAACGAGCGAGCGAGAGAGAGAGAGAGAGAGAGAGAGAGAGAGAGAGAGAGATCTTATTATTCGGCTTCAGGAAAGTACATAACAGCAGCAAAATCACATTTCCAGCCAATACAAATCACTTACAGCACCCAAACTGTCCCACCAAAATCTGCCTTGATTTTCGTGCCAAGTATGTACTGTTGTACAGCCCTCCCTGAAATTGCAGCACCTCGAAAACTGTGCCAACAGCCTGTTGTACTGACTGTTATGTACAGCCCAGCAGTAGCAAAAACTCCTCGAAAATTGAGCCAAGCCCCGCCTCGATTTTTGTGCCATTTCCCCTTGCTATATGGACTGTACGGATCTGTATAATACAGCCTCCAATAGCAGAAAATTCACTCAGCCTCAAAACAGAAATTCTTCCTTGGGATTTGTGCCCTATTTCTTTCGAAAAACGTGCCCTCTTTCCTCTCTCAAGCTTACTCAGAAATCTCTCGTGCTCCTCCTCTCAATGTGTCTTGCGCACTACCCAATGCAATCTGTTATAAATCTGAAAATGACATTTTCCCTCCAAAGTGTCTTCTCACCTTCCCCAACCCTAAATCCAAAGGCCAAGATTAGATCTTGCCTTTTTCAAGATCAAGGGTCATGATCCATTCCCTCCAAAATGAATCACTTAAAATATTAAAGTAATTTCACTTTATTACATAAGTGTACTTTATGAAATAAAGTCACTTTAAAATTAGAAGGTACACTTTATTAAAAAGTCACTTTAAAATAAAAGAACCACTTTATAACAACTTTATAAAAAACCATTACAAAGTTAAGTGCCTGGTAGTGTAAATATAAGGTTACATTCGCACTCAAGACAAAAAATGCAGAGCACCTCCCGAGCTAAAAAGCTAACACACAATGTACTCTATCTTCCTGAGTTGCAAAGAAACTTATTGTCCCTTGTGCACATCATACAACAAGGCCACTTTGTTCATATGTTCAATGGCAAAGTTGAGATAAGGAAGGATTCTAACAACATGGTTGTCATGACCAGAATGGAAGATGAAAGACTGTTGAAGCTGAATGGGACATACCAATACACAAACTATTGCATACCTCTCTCATCATAACTTGAGTATAATGCCATCTAGTCTTCTGTGGCATGCTAGATTTGGCCATATTAATTATGACAGTCTTCGTTTGTTGAGAAAGAATGATGTTTCTGGTTTCCCTACTATTCCTAGGAAATTGAAGCAATGTGATGTTTGTATCCTTGGAAAACACAGCAAACAACCCTTTCATGATTCTACTTCCAAAGCATGTAGAAAACTTGAACTAATTCATTATGATTTGTGTGGCCGTATGCCTATATCTTCTGCAAATGGAAACAAATATATCATGACTTTTATTGATGATTACACCAGAATGTGTTAAGTGTATATGTTGAAAGACAAATCACAAGCTTTTGAAACTTTTAAAAATTTTCATGTATGGATTCAAAATGAAGCTCCGTCTCGGATTGGCTCTCTTCGCAAAAATAATGGAAGAGAATATACATCTAATGAATTTGAAAGCTACCTTCGCCAACATGGGATCAAACATCAAACCACAGTTCCATACAATCCCCAACAAAACGGTGTGGTTGAACGAATGAACATGACACTGCTAAATATGGTTCGTTCCATGATGTTTTTCAAGAATGTTAAATTGATGTTTTGGGCTGATGCAGTTCTATGTGCAGTTTATGTCAATAACATGTGTCCATCTCATGCTCTTAAAAACAAGACTCCATATGAAATGTGGCATGGCCACATTTCTTCAGCGAAGCATCTCAGGTTCTTTGGTTCCACCTACTATGCCTTGATTCCTACGGAGCAAAGAAGCAATCTTGATGCAAGGAGTCGAAAGTGCATTTTCTTGGGGTACTCAAATACCACCAAGGGGTATCGTCTTTACGATTAGACAAAAAAGAAATCCATCCTTTCCAGAGATGTGATCTTTCTTAAATCCACCAAGAAAAAGAAAACTATTGAGAGGCAGCTTGATCATCTGGAAAGATCCACTCGTGTTAAGACATATCGAGAATTTGATGATGAGATTCCACATCTTGAAGGGGGGATCCCTATCTTGGATCAATCTCTGGAATCTCCTTTCAAAGCACCATCTTCCCCTCATGAAGAAGTTCCTACCACTTCATCAGAACCTGAAGTTCAGTTGGATGATGTGATCGAGAGGATTGAAAAGTTGAGACTTGATCAGAACTCGTCACCATCTCAATCAATAGACCATCACAGAAAGGTCCACCAAAATGGCTCACAAAAACACTTGAAAGTATTCATCCTGATGAGGTCGGAAAGATAGGAACCAGAACGTCCTCAAGACAAGATGGAGGTAATGTAGATAATTCAAACTCGGGTGATGTAGATGACATGGATGTTTCATATGATTGTGAGTTAAATTTATCTAATAATCTTGAACCAACTTCCTTTAAAGAAGTTGCTTCTCATGATGAATGGAAAGAAGCCATGCAAAAGGAATATGATACTCTCATCAAGAATGGGACATGGAAGTTGGTGGATCCTCCATTTGGAACCAAACCAATCAGCTGCAAGTGGGTATTCAAGAACAAGTACAGAGCAAATGGCTCAATTGACAAGCACAAAGCAAGGCTCGTGGAAAAAGGATTTGCACAGAAAGAAGGTGTTGATTATGAGGAAACTTTTGCTCCCACTGCAGAATGGGATACCATCCATACACTATTTTCCATGGCAGCACAGAATGGATGGAAAATTCATCAAACGGATGTGAAGAATGCTTTCTTGAATGGAGACTTGAAAGAGAATGTGTTCATGTCTCAACCAGAAGGCTTTGTTGTGAAGGGACAAGAACATAAGGTATGCAAGCTCATCAAATCCTTATATGGCTTGAAACAAGCGCCGCGAGCATGGTATGAAAAGTTAACTGAGCATCTGAAATTGAATTTCAAGCATTTCAATCTTGACGATGCAACTTTGTTTGTCAAGAAAGTTGGAAAAATTGTTGTATATCTTGTAGTATATGTAGATGATTTGTTGATAACAAGAAACAATGAGAACTACATTGCATCCATAAAGAAAGAGTTGAAGAAAGACTTCGAGATGACAGATTTGGGACATCTTCACTACTATTTGGGCATTGAAGTAATTCAAAATCCAAAGTACATATTCATCTCCCAGAAGAAGTTTGTTGGAGAACTGTTGAACAAGTTTGGCATGGTTGAGTGCAATCTTGTTTCTACACCAATGGAACTGAATTTAAAACTCACATCAAAAGAAGGGAATGAATTTGAGGATGCAACCAACTATAGACAGCTTGTCGGAAGTCTTATCTATCTTACTACCACCATACCATACATTTCATTTGTTGTTGGGATTCTTTCCAAGTTCATGCAAAAGCCTTGTGAAGGACATTGTTTTGCTACAAAAAGAGTTCTGAAATACTTGAAAGGAACTCAAGATTTTGGACTCAGGTACTCTAAGGTGGATGACTTCAACCTGATCGGATATTCTGATTCAAAATTTGATGGAGATAAGGAAAATGGAGTATCAACTTTAGGCTATATCATGAGTCTTGGATCAGCAGTTTGTTGTTTTTCATATGAGATGAAAATCAATATTCGATGTATTATTACAATGATGAGTGTTCCATATATAGGGAACATAAGGTGACCATCCATGAAAGGATGCGTCCCTTGAATAATCATTTACTTATTATATATACTATATTTAATAATCAATAATAATTATATTATTAATTATTATCTTTCAAGAATGTCTTCCCAATGTTGTCCAAACATCAACACCCCTTTCAACGAGGGAGACATTCTGCAACATGTCACTCTTGTCTTTGAAGAATACAAACTTCACCCTAGACTCATGACACTTGTCTGTCAGTCTTGGGAGACATCTCTCTCCCACCTGAACCGAGGAGAAACTCCTTTTGCGGCTCTCCCTCTAAGCCAATTAATTCAGGCTCACTTTCGGTCCGCATGTAATAACATATAACATCTTGAGTCTTTATCATTCCTTGTCAAATCGTCATGACTAAGACAAAGACTATACCAAGATCTTTCACCACAGGCACACACCTATGAGTGAATGTCGGCTTGATGTTAACTGACATGTGGAAAGCACTTCAAGCACCTCGAGTCCATATTATTTCTTGTCGTGATCAAGGAAGGACTACGTCTGGGCCCATTTATCACAAGTGCACCTTTGTGATAAATGTATCCTATCTCCCTTGGTCTGCAGCCCAATGTAGGAGAAGTTATGCCCGATGTTGAAACATCAACACTCCCTCTTAGCTAGGGAGGTATCTTTCCATAGTAGTACACAACTACTGT
>JASDQU010306928.1:155941-171296 GCA_032191745.1 Picea mariana | reverse complement strand
CCGAGCAGTGTCAGAAGCTAGCCCCCAAATTTTATGGCCCTTACACAGTTCTAAAGCATGTGGGACAAGTCGCCTATCAGTTAGCTCTGCCCAGTCAGTCGAAGCTACATCCTGTTTTTCATGTTTCCTCCTTAAAGAAGGTGATTGGAACCAGGTGCCAACTTCAAACCAACCTTCTAGAGCTAGCTAAAGAAGGATCCATTTGGCTACAACCAGAAGTAGTTTTGGACCAGAGAGAGCATCGCTTGCGTCAGAGAACCATCAAGGAAGTGCTCGTACAGTGGAAAGATATGACTCCAACAGATGCCACTTGGGAACCAACTACCATTCTGCAGCAGTTTCCACATCTCAAGCCTTGAGGACAAGGCTGTTTTTAAGGGGGCAGACATGTTAAGGTCCTAACCCACACATAGGTATATCAATGTATTCAGATGTAATAAAGGTCAATATTAATAAGACCTTTCAATAAAATAGAATAAGGCGGATGTAAGAAGACCTAATAGAAGCTTCCGCTTCTAGAAGGATCTTCCTCTAGATGCTTCTTTTTAGTATAAATAGGAGTCGAGGGTATGAGAACCCTAGCTTAGATATTATTGTAACAGGGTGCTACTTGATTGGAGATTGCCCCCTCGAAGAGGCCTGTGAACATTTCTATCTGATTCAAAGTGCTATTTCTGTTGCTATTTCGTATATCATTTCTGTGTATTGTGAAGATTATGCTAGATATTTTACTGTTATTTTGTCATTTCTAGCATTTCGTTTCTGTTCTGCATATTTTATATATCTGGTATCTTGCACTCATTCACTTTGGGACTTTGGCCTTTGGTAATTTCAAACCTTTATCCTTGATGTTTTCCCGGTGTAGTTTCCCCCGGATTCAATGATCTATTGACACATACCCTCCTACACGATCAATGACCATAAGTGACTTCATCCCTTCAATAATTTAGGTTGATCGCTGCTTCATTCTCCTCTAGAGTGGTCACCTACTAAATAAGTCATAGAAGGTGGAGAACGCTTGCTATCGATTAACACTTCCACTTACATTGTCCTTCCATTGTACTAGATCAATGATTAAGAATGCACTTGAAGTGATCTTCAGATCGAATGACTCATATCCATTTCAAGACTTAGGCATTTGAGACTTCGGGACTTTAGGCATCTCCTCGTGGTGAATATCCCTAAGTAAAACTCCAAGAGTGACATAACTTTCTTACGTCACTTGATGACGTGGCACGATCTAAGTGTCTACCACGTGTCACTCAGATTCATGATTTGCGCGTACCTGAAATGTCGATTTCATCTTGACACTTGTCATTATCTAACTATGCCACGTGTCTTTGTTGATGTGGGTGAGACATGTAGGAAGTGTAGTGGAGTGTGAGGTGTAGCAGGTAGGAGAGTGTGACATCGGAGCACGGAGGTGGTATGTATGAGTTGTTTGGTGGTTTTCTTGGAGGGGAGGTTAGGCGGTAAGTGGTAATGAGTGAGGGTGGTCTAAGTTGATAGGAAGGTGACACGTATGAGGGTCCCACATGGGAAATACCACCAACTCGGACCACCCCAATGGTTAAAGGAAGAAAGGTTGGGGGGGTACAATATGCCCTGTCGATGATAGATCTGAGTGCCTGATTATCAGCTGCTGATATTAGTGCACCCTTGTTCAAACTTATCTTGTCCTGCCACTTTAGAATGATCTGACAACTGAAATTTACTTTGGCTCCCCAGATCTATGGACTTTGGGGATTTCAAATCTCAAACTTTGCTCCCCGTTTATCCTATCCGTCACTTAATTTGATCTAAAGGTCGTGAAGACTCTCAAATCAGATCCATGATCAAGGATTTTGACCTAGATCATGTTTCTATACTGTTCTTTCCCTTCTGAGCTTTGATCTTTGAATACTATTTGCTTCTCCTCCTGAGCTTATGCTTTTCCTGTTTTCCATCATCGATGTTGTTCTTTCCATCAATGAGAAGCACACTCTTCCTATAAAACATGTCAACAGTTCATGCTTCCAAAGTAGAGTAAACTCATGAAAGTGTGCACTTATTCCTAGAAAATAGGAATTGTCCCCAAAATTAAGGAATGAAGCACTCCTATCCCTAGAAATGTGGAGATCACCTTAGATAAGCCCATGGTTCTTTATAGGCCCATGGTTTTAGAACCCCGTGGTATTGCATATGATGAATCTCAAGTGTGTTCTAGGAGATAGATAATTATGCACGTGAGAGAAAAAGAGTATGCATATGAGGCAAATTAATGCATAGACACCAATAGAGCTGACCACAAGGTAATCTATGGTGCATGAAATCAGTTATGACCAAACAAACAACACTTAATGCACCATATTAATAAATAATGATTGTAGAGTGCCAACCACATGAGTGACCATTATGAAAAGCTACTCAAATCACCTATAAATATTCCATGTGATAACAAAAAGGTTACAATTGAGACTACCCCCCAAAATTTCTAAAGTTAAAGAAGTTTCTAGTGAAATAAAACATTATTATGGTCTCACGAAACACTAGTGTAATGGTTTACCCAGAAACCGGTCAAATCATAAAATAGTAAGTAGAAATGCCACAAAATATGAGAGGTTAGGTTCCACCTAAGTTCAAAATGGTTAAACCTAGGACTAAAGATAGGTTCGACAAGCAACCCACCTCAGAATTGTAAGAAAGGATGAATACAATTTGACAAGCAAAAATGAAGGAGATCGACTAGGAAAACATTGGCTTAAATTTAAAAGTAGGATTTGGTTGAGGGAAAATGGAGGGATGAAACCCTCATCCCATAAAAATAAAGAATCATGTCTTACATGAGTGCACCATAAATTAGAGGCTTCTATGGTTGTTGAATCCTAATTTTAATATATTTTACAATGCCAGATAGACCCATTTTTCCCATTTTGCCTTTTATTCACCTCTTCATAGCCTACATTACTACATTTACACATTTTAAAAGGTTTACTGTCCAATCAAGCTTCATTAGGTATTTAATTATTGATTTCCATTTTGATGTTTATTTAGAATAGATCTTATGATTAACTAACTACTTGCAAAATTTCATTTATTTCTATGGAACTTTCCATAAATCCGGTAGCACCCTTGCTACCAGATTTCCTATAGAAAACAGTTTCCAGGGATGGTTTTGAAACGTCATTTGCAGGCAGATGAGGATGAATAAATAAATTATGTGACATGGGTTCTGTGCAAAATATATCCATTTAGAAGACAAATTAAATGATTTATTGAAACATGCAACAAAGTATGTATGGGCATGTCTTCAAAGTATTTTCTTATTTCATTCCCAGAAATCCGATAGCATTCTTATAGTCGACTATCATCTTCAAAAATATGCTATCACTTTTATTTTTTGAATGGTTACACCTCTTGTGGACAAATTGGGGATATGAATTTCATTGGGGATGATTTTGATAAGATTCTCTGCAACCACCATTGTCTTAATCAAACTAAATCCAAGATTGTATGGTTGTAGATCCACATGTTAACGGATTTGTCTCAACCTATTGTAACATCTTTCCTCTTATGAAATATAAGTTGTATGTATAAATGAGGGGGAGGTAGAAGAGTTTAGTTTGCATCATTGGGTAAAGGATATCATTGTAAATAGGATTCTTCCTCTCTTTACTTATTTGTTTTGCTACTAGTAATGAAAATAATCTATAGTTTCACCTTATGAGTTAATCAGTGTGGTTTTACCTTGGGAGATCTTCTCAGTGAATTGGCAATATTTTCCTTATAACACTCTACAAGATATTTGAAGTCTTTGAAACATTCAAAAACCCATGATTTGTTTCTTGAGGAAGTATACCCATATGTGCATTGACCAATCATCAATGAAGGTTAAAAAATACTTGGCCTTGAACATGGATGTGTGAGGAAAGAGAATGAGTTTCTCTCCTTATTGTATATTTCACACAATTAGAGATAAATCAATATTGATCTATAAATTGTGAAAAAATCTTGGATAGTATTGAATTTTCTTAGGATTAAAATGATGAGCTCATTTTCTAACTGGTATCCTCACAGCACAAGCTACTCCCAGAAGAGTCATTTCATATTGATCTAGAATTCATTGGTTTCTTCTATAGATTCGATGTGGGATAAGATGTTAGGATAAATATAGAGACACAAAAATCCATATGCTTTATCCATTCAATTAAACAATCTTTCATTCTTAATAGCAGAATTAAGTTTGGTCTTAGTTCTCATTGTGATCATGTATAGGAATTCACTCTACAAGAGAATAACCACCTTTGTCTTCCATCCATGGTAGTTTAATGGTGTGAGGATTATCTGATAATACTAATCCATCTTGTCTAGTGTTCTCTAATTTATAACTTCCACCTGCAAATCTATACAGTAGTCCCTTAGATTGAAACTTTATCTAATACCATGTAACATTTTATCAAGCTCTAATACCATGCAAGATTCATTTGATCAATCTTCAAGAGGATATAGAAGCTAATTGAGAAGTAATACAATTAATTTGAAATAAGGGAAGAGAAGAAGAATCATATGAGAAAAGCAATTATCATTAACCTATGAAAAGAATCATAATCATCCAAGGATGAATGGATAGTCATTACAATGCAATGCAATTGAATGCAATATATAAGAATTAGTCATGCAACTACGCTACAATTAACTACATGAAATGCATGAGAGAACATGCCCTAATTATCTAATGCCCTTTCATGAGATATTTAACCTGGATTTTACTAGCCAAGAAGAGTAAACTAAATCATGCATGAAAAGTGGAGTGAACTATCTCATACATGCAAAGTGGAATGAACTAGCTCAATTATGCAAAGTGGAGTAAACTAGCTCTTGCTTACAAACTAGAGTAAACACATGAAAGTGTACACTTATTCCTAGAAAATATGAATTATCCCTATAATTAAGGAATGGATCAATCCTATCCTTAGAAAGGCGTAATTTACCTAAGATAAAAGTGGAATTTACCAATGGTTCTTTACACAACATTGGTTTTGGAACCCCACGATATTGCATTTGACGAAGCTCAAGTGTGTTCTAGGAGAGAGATAATTATGCACGTGAGATAAAAAGAGTATGCATATGAGGGGAAATTATTCATATACACCAATAGAACTGACCACAAGGTGATTGATGGTGGATGAACTCGATTGCAGCCACACAATCAACACTTAATGCATCATATAAATGAATAACGATATGCAAGAGTGACAACCATGTGAGTAACCACCTTGACAAGTTACTCAAATCACCTATAAATATGCCATGTGATAAGATTAAACTTACAATTGATACAACCCCCCAAATTTTCTCAAGTTCAAGAAGTTTCTAGTGAAAGAAAACATTATCATAGTCTCATGAAACCTTAGTGTAATGGAAGACCCCAAAACTAGTAAAATCATAAAATAGCAAGTAGACATGCCACCAAATATGAGATGATAGGTACCACCTAAGTCCAAAATAGTAAAACCTAGGACCAAAAAGAGGTTCGATAAGCAACCCAATTTAGAATTGGAAGAAAGGATGAATACAATTTGACAAGAAAAACTGGAGATTGACTGAGAAAAACATTGGCTTAAATTTTAAAACTGGGCTTTGGTTGATGGAAAATGGAGAGACAAAATCCTCATACCAGGAAAAGAAAGAATCGAGTCTTAGATGATTGCACCAACAATTATAAGATTCCATAGCTGTTGAACCCCAATTTTGATATATTTTACAATGCTATATAAACCCTTTTTGCCCATTTTTCCCTTTCATATTCACCTCTTCATAGCCTATATTACTACATTTACCCATTTTAAAAGGTTTCCACTCTAAATAAACTTCATTATCTATTTAATTAATGATTTCTAACAATTTCCTATGTTTTGATGTTTATTTAGAATAGATCTTGTGATTACCTAATTACTTGCAAAGTTTTAATTGTTTCTATGGAATTTTCTAGAAATCCGGTAACAGCCCTGCTACTGGATTTCCTGTAGAAGACAATTTCTAGGGATGGTTTTGACATGTCATTAACATGCAGATGAGGATGAATGAAGAAATTACGCTACATGGGTTTTGGGTAGAATATATCCATTTAGGAAACAATTGAGTTGATTTCTCGAAAAAGGCCCAACAAAGGATGCATGGGAGTGTCTTCAAAGGACTTTCTTATGTCATTCCAATAAATTCAATAACATTCATGTAGTGGATTGTCATCTTCAAAAATATGGTATCTCTTTGATGTTTTGAATGGTTACACCTCTTGTGGACAAATTGGGAAAATGGATTTTATTGGGGATGGCGATGTTAAGATTCTATGCAACCACTATTGTATTAATAAAACTAAATCCAAGATGTCATGGTTGTAGATCCACATGTTAACGAATTTGTCTCAACCCATTGTAACCTCTTTCCTCTGATGAAATATAAGTTGTATGTATAAATGAGTGGGAGGTAGAAGAGTTTAGTTTGCATCATTAGAGAAAGGATATCATTGTAAAGAGGAATGTTCCTCCTTGCACTTATCTATTTTACTATTTGTAATGAAAAGACTTTGTTGTTGCACCTTGTGAGTTAATTGTTTTTTTTTTTTACCACAGCTCATGCTCAGCTAGGAGGCCCCAATGACCTAAGTATGCATTGTATATTATCTAGTTTGTTATGAATTTAATTTATCCATTGATTTCGTAGGTTAGTTTATTTATCATTTCATTATGTTTGTATGCTTAATTCCATTTTGAGTGATCAATGTGTATTTACCCTATGGAAGTTAGGCATTGAAATCTGAAGAACGAAAGTATTTTTGTCGTAATCATGAAACCATTTAATACTCTTGATGACAAATGAAGGATTGTTATTTGTTCCTGCAAAGTGATTTAAAAAACACAATTCCAATTACCAAATAAGCCTCTTTAGCATGGTGATTTTATTTATCAGTTCTTTTTTTAGATTCTTGTTAATTTATTTATTCCTTGGATGTTAATTCATTTTGGTTCTTTAATTTCTATTTGTTCATGATCAATCAAGTGTGGTGTGTTTCCATAAATATTAACTAGTTGTGACCGCAAGAATCTTGACAAAACAAGAGTTGTTGTACCTTGACAACAACTTTAAGATGTCTAGATTTGATTTATGATTGCATATTTCTTTAGTTTAATGCTTGATGGAGATATGAGAATCATTTACATTATTGAGTGAGCTATATGATAGAATTCTACAGTAATATCTCTAAATACAAACAAAATATTGTAACTAAGTTAATGAATGTAGCCTCAATATTGATTCTTGGAAATTATTCATTAAGCGAATTGCCTTTTGAATTTAGTAGAATTAGTTCAGGTTCCTAGTCTTGCATATATTTTACATGCATATCACAAGTTTATGAGCTCCCAGATTGATAATTTAACAATTATCAATATAAGAAATTAAATTGACCAATATTTTTGGCTTTGTTGTTGGGGAGATGCTAAGGGATTAGGCAGTAGTAATTTGGTTTTCAGTTTTTTCATTTTCTCCTTTGGTTTCTGCATGTTATTTTTGGTTGTACTAACATTATATATGCAGTGAGATAGTGAAGGTAGGACAAGAGGTAAGAACCTGAGCATTCACTATAGTGAGTATGCTATCTCACTAAATCTAAAGAATGCTAGTATAATGTGTTTTATTTCTATTTGATTCATGGAAAGGAAAAATATAATTCATTTCAACAAATAACTTGGTGACAACAAGGTCTTAGTAGCATGAGATCATTCAAGTACATTATTGTTCTTAAGATTTATGATTTTTTCTTTAAAGTTTTCTTTGTGTTGATCTTTGTTTTACCAGTCCAGTGTTATTTTGAAGTTACTATTAGGATTTATTTTACACTTTTATTAGCTTACTTTTCTCTTTTCTCTTATATGAAAAAATTTCCAAGAACTTAGTCATTTTCCGAAAATGCGGATGCAGAGCTACATAACAATTCTTAATTTTTCTTTTAATTACCTAGGTCTGCAACCCCACACTCACCAAAACATTTTGTTTCCTCTTCCCAAAGTATTGCTAGCTTTTCCTCCAGATTAGAGAATTTAAAATAATATCTGCTAAAAGATTCGTAAAATGATGAAGGATTTTTCAAGAAATTTATAAACACATTTTCAGCCAAAGTCTCAAGTTTAAATGAAGCCTAGAGAAAGGAACGAAAACTTTCTTCATGTTACCATATGAAGAAGATTATTGCATGTTGGTTAAGGAGAATTAAATAGTTAAGAGAAATTATAAATGAAACCAAGGCCCTAAGGAATAGAAAGAGTTATCTATTCCTTAAACTTGTTATTCTTACCAAGTAATTAGATGGTCCTAATTTACTGATGGATACCATTATCTTAACCAAATAATATTTAATGGGAAAAATTAAAGCACTAAAAGTTGTTTGGGCTAATGAAATTACCGAAACCATAGAATTTTTTGAGTATGAAGTTGAAAGATGGTTAGTTTGGTATATAAATATAAAGGATGAGGTGGACAACACATTGCATCAATCATATCTAGATATGATGGAATTTAAAAGCTAATTATTTGAGATTAAAACTAAACATGAAATTACCATGGCACCTTTAAGAGAATATCACTGAGGAATTGTTGTACAAGGCATTAATCGGAATTACTGAACCAGAAAATAAAGAAATAGTTAGAGCAGTTATGCCACCTCAACCACAACATGTACCTATAAAGGAGCCAGCTAAAAGAAAGTGAATGATGATAGCTTTTCTCCATTACAGTGAGTCGAGCATAAACTCTATCCTTTCATATTTTCCTCAGTCTGTTTTTTGCTACAATCATTTGTCATATCTCCTTTCTCTTCTGAGTATTCTATAGGTTGAGGATGAATATTGGTTGTACTTATTTCATCTTCCAGGTATTTTCAGTTTATGTTCCATGGGAGCCAATCCAAGTCCTTTTTTATGGGAGAATGCATTTTTACTTTCTTTAAAGAAATTTACTTTTGTATTTAAAGACTCATTATTATTTTTGAGACTTAAAGAGAGCTACTCGAGATATTAAATTATTACATATTCTCAAATACTTTGATCATAAGTTTGAGTTACCAAATGTTTTATCTATCATAATATTTTTTGCAGTTTATGGAATGATAATTTAAATCTCTCTTTTATTTGTGGTCCATTCCCTGTTCTCTTTATTTGTGGTATCATTAAATGTTCTGATGAATGTTCTGATGGATATATCAGTTTCTTGTATTCTGCATGCATATTATATATTCACATTGTAAATATTGTACATACGAGTTTCTTTTAAAATACACATAGTCCCAAAATCCCAGGTGTTTTTTTCTTTGAATGTGAATGTAAATATTAAGTCTGGTCCTTCTCAAACTTCTTTTTTGTTTCATTTAATTTTATTGGAATCATAAGAACAAGAGGAGTACCACCTCTCTAAAAATGCAAGGGGATTCATATCCTTGTGAGGTTGACCTTAAGACCATAAACCAGTCGTTTAGATCAACAATGTGGTGTGTTTTCTTCTACATAATTTCATTTATTTCTTTAAGAAGTTTTTTTTCCTCTAAGAACCCTCATTCACTATTCCATGTGAAATGTAGGAACCATCAACCAATAATAAGTATTTAAAAATTATCAAGAGTTGTTGAGTACAGAAGGAGACTACTTCAATAACTTGGTCAAATTTTGGTAGTAGTTGAAGGTAGATTTGCATCTTAGGAAGCGATGGAACAACAAAAGTTACATGAGCCACATATACACCAATCATGTCTAGAAAATTTATTTGATAATGCTTCACAATTTGTAGAGGATACCAAAGAATCATGAAAAACATTCGATGGATATAAGACACTGAAACTTCAAATTGAATATTTATTGCAAGTTTTTGTCCTAATCCTTTGTACAAGAGATAAATCCTCGAAGACCCATAGGGTATGAAAAAGGATTACTGTTGGTTACTTCTCTCCTATAATGTCTAAGTTATTGACCTAGGGTTCATGTATGTTCGGGTTTCCAACAAAGCCTCTAAAACTATCGACCCTCCTTGTAAACTAGAAGGCAACGCAACACACAGAATGCATTGCACAGTCTCAACGGAGATAGATTTAATGGGTGGTTGTAATACTCAGGTGTTTACAGCCTAAGATTGAGTGGGAGATAAGCGAGCTAAATATTGAACCACTATTATGACTTGTAAATGAAACATACTGTTATTCACGATTTATGGAGTAGATCTATAGGCTTATCCCTTCATTTTCGTAAAGCAATTAAACAAGCAATAGAATAAATCATTCATTCAACATAATAATAATTGCTTCAGATAATAAGATATGAAAACATTCATCACATAACACAGATGTTATCGTGGTTCACCCCCTCCTGGGGCTACATCCACAAATATTTGGCTCTCATCTCTTTTATTATATTATGTCTACATCAATAGCATCACGCACTTACAACTCTTCTCAGTTGGGTAAGATATATATGAGGCAGAATATATCACACTAAGATCCATAGCATGTGATCTAACCCTCAAGATATATGCTACGCTTTCCGAGAGACAGGAATGCAAATAGAAAACATCTCCCAGATAAGCTTCTCGACTAGGTGGTCTTCTTAATAGAAGAAACATTTGTCGATAAGATTGTGCCTGTTTGGAGAGATCATCATAAATGATTGATGTATGTTGTTTCTTATACATGAAGTATTCAACCAAGGCTGCCCCTGTATAAGGAGCGAGATATTGTAATGTAGAGGGAGAATCCATAGTTTCCACTACCACAATGGTATATTCCATTGCGCCACGTTCTCGGAATGTATTAACTACCTAAGCCATGGAAGAAGCCTTTTGACCAATTGCTACATAGACACAGATGAAATTTTTACTCTCATCCCCTCTAGATCAATATCTTGAACAAAATAGGTCTCACAGCAAAACATTAGGTATCGCATCAACTCATGCGTAGCTACGATAATTAGAACCGAACATTACAAAATCCAACCCCCTATGATACCTATGTATCAATATTTATACATTTCAGGCTCTTCAGTCATTTACAATACCTTACCAAAACCCTAACCCTACCATCCTTAGGTCTTCTTCTGCATGCACGTGTGTTGTTCTTCCTTCCATTTTTCATTTTCCTTGTGCACGCCTTCCTTGCATGCACACATGTTGTTATCTCTTATAGGTGTCGCTTTGCTCGCACATGGTTTCTTTCCCAAAAATGCCATGATTTTCCACTTTGGCCTTTGGCCTTTGGCCTGCCTCGAATAGGCCCCCAACACTGACATGTGGTGCGTCACGAGCCACCTAATATTTTTGTGCCTCCTCGCTCTCCTTGGTGATCGCCTGGAACTTTTACTTGAGTGTTTTGGCCCATGTTTGCGCCTGCACAGTCTTCTCCTTGAGTGTGTCCACTGTTTGGACTGCAATTTCCTCACTGATCAATTCCACGCACTCTGCCTAGATTTGTGTTATCTTTGCCTTGGCTTCCTCTTCTTGTGCCAGGACTTCTGCCACCCACTCTTGTAGCAGTTCCATTTGATCTTATCACTCCTATTTCTTTGTTTGCATAGTAATTACCTCTGCTTGCAATATCTTCATGTCCTGCATCCCTTTAACACGTTCTATGATTGGTTTTGTCTTTTTCTTCTTCTTGAGATCTTGGATCACTGCGTTGATCCTTTCTTCCCCCTTGTCCCATTGTTGGACCTATTGATCCTCCTCTAATATAGTCCAAAGTTGTGTTGCTTTATCGAACAAGTCAACGATTGTGTTTACCTACTTCTTTATCTCCTACAACTACGTGGTTGCTTTGTTCTTCCTTTTCTCCTTGACTCCTGGTGCAGTGGTTTGCATGAGATGTTCTCGAATATTCTCTATCTCCTTATGGTATTGATCAATTGCCTACACAATCCAATCAATATTTTCTATTGCTGTGATTTCATCTCCCTGTGCGGCCTGTGTAATCTTAAGGAGCTGTCACATGTCTATCAACTTCTCTTAAATCCTATCCCTGTGGTGTGTAGCGTGGTCGAAGTCCTTATATAGGGAATCCTAAACCATTTAGGCTATCATTTCCCCATCGTCATCTATGATCGTATACTCTAGTGGTGTTCTTTATGCCTTTGATTTCTTACACGTGTCTCCTATCTGCGTAGCTGGCCTCTTGTGTTCCCCCAGTTCTTGTGGGTTGGGATTTACTACGGTCTCTTGCATGGGTTCGTCCTGTTTCTGCTACTCCTTGTCCAGATGCGTCTTATCTTTATTTCTATTCTGGGGCCCTATCTTTGTTGGCCCTTTGTCTGTCTGTGTTGTCCTGCCTTGGCCCATTCTTTGTCTCTTGGGCACTTGAATTTCCTTTGGCTGGGTCTCTCCCTGCCGTGTCGCTTCTTTTGTTTTTCTTTCCAGTATTTCCTGGGCAAGGACGAGAGTCTTCCACTCATCGTCCCATTTGTTGATGACCATGTCGATGTCCCCCTCTATGATACAATAGCGCATTTGTAGCCATTGTTTATTCAGATCCTTCCTTGCATGTATCCACAATGCATGTTGTGTGGCCTGGAAGTCGGTGATGTCCCCATATCATGCGACAGCTTCTGGTGTTATTCTCCACATCTTGGAGATGGATTCTTGTAGGTCACGTAGGTATCCTTCAAATATATACATGTTCACCTTTTTTCTCCTGGCCTCTGGCCTGGCTCTGAGCAACAAATATCTTTCCCCTTTATTTTGTTTGGGTCTAGTGCCAAAACCTATGTACCTTGGCTCTCTCCATCCCATGAATACTATTATTGTGATCATCCATGAATAGTAGAACTCTATTCCAAGATCTTGTGCATCCTTGCAGTCAACCAGGAATAGGTTCAAGAGATATGGTGCCCAGCTCATTGAGGTTCCTTCTGCGCACTGAACTGCAAATGCAACAACTCCTGCTGGGACTTCCTCCCTACGACATTTTCTTATCATCTTGTAGGCTAATATATTCACACCCAATTATGTTGCGGCATCATTGATTCTTTTGATAATGATCCCTCTAGTTCCCTTGTTAGTGTCATACTTTTTCTCCATGTCTTCTACTAGCACTTTCTCCATGGCTTTTTCATCAAGAAACTACATGGGATCCATGCCTTGAGTTGGAAATATCGTTATGTTCGTGATGATCTCTATGTATATCAACACAATCTTGTCCAACYCGATGTCCCTGCCATGTGTGAATACTAGTAGTTGCTTGACGCATACTGTTGCGTGTTGACCCCTGCCGAAATGTGGTAGGTCCACCAGACCTAAAATTACTGTCTTTTGCAACCTAGTTTCCCACTGGAGTGGTTGATCAAGTGGTTCCCCAAACTAACTCCTRCCCACAGTCTCCATGTATACTCTTTTTGCAAGTTTCAAGAACTTGTCTTCATCTGCTATGTCATGGTCCYAGTATTTGAGCTTCCTGACTTAGCTGAGTAGTTATGGTCCTACCTGTACCCCATTTGGTATGCTTGGTAGAACTATTTCTACTGTCAGTTTCTTGTGAGGTGAGTTGGTTATCTGTATATTGTCTCTACTTGATGGAGGTGGCTGGATCAAAGTTCTAGGGACTTTTTTTTATTCCTCTGTCTACCATTCTGGATGACCTGTGATATCCTCAACCACTCCCTCTATTGGGTGGTCTAATATGGTCGTTTGAGACTCGCTTGGCTCGATTTTTGTGTCCCAATTCAGCTTCGTTCCATTGCCTTCTGGAATTGGTCCGATGTTTTCTAGTTGTACCTCCTTCAGGGTTTCTGCTTCCTGGTTCTGTGACTCCTGTACTTTTGTCGGTATGTCTATATTTGTTCCCTCTGGTGCTACTTGTTGTATTTCTTCTAGTATGGGTGTCGAGTGCACTGGTGTTTTCTCTACGGATGGGATTTCGTTGATGTTGATGATCTTTGGAGGTTTTTGTTCACCTTCTTTTGCCCGTCCTTGTGACCTAGTATGAACTCTGGTTTTTCTAGCAGTCTGGCTTGCTTATGCTTGCTTGGATAGTGCCAAGTAGGTGAATGTCGACCGTTTGCTAGGTTGAATGATATATGTGACCTCTGTGAGCTCTCTCTATTCTTTTCGTCCTCTATTGCTATCTTTCTGCTCTTCTTTCTTGAATAGACTATTTTCTTATGTGTCCATGTGTTGTATGGGTTTTCCATGAAGCTTGTTGATGACGCTTCCTTCATTATGGGTTTTCATGCACCTTAACTACTGGTTCAATGCATCTTCGATGGTTTTGTACTTGCCATTAGCTTTCCTTGTTGTCTTTAGTTGGTGTGTTTAATGTGGCATCCCATCGGTCCTTGCCATCCTTTAATTCGGCATAGTGCTCTCATGTCGTCCTGCTTTTGTCAACTTTTCTTTTCCTTCTTGTTTCCCTTTGTATGTGACCATTGTCCTTATCCTTGTCGAGTTTGTGTTCCTCAATTTTATTTATCTTTCTTTCTCCGACGCACTGTGCCCTTTTTGTTTCTTTCCTTTTGTTCTTTTATTTTTCCATATACTGATTTTTTTTTTTTACTACACAGTGGCTGGTCGACTGTCCTTGTAGAGCTTCAGTCGGCTCCCATTAATCATCCCTCTAAGTTCTTTGCCTGATAATTCTCTTAACTATACGTCTCCTCCATCTGTGACATATTTTACTACATATGGTCCTAACCAATGCATTATGAGCTTTCCGAGGTGCTCAAACGATTTGTTTTCATATATTAGTACTAGGTCTCCTTCCTTGAACGTCTTCTTCTTGATGTGTCGATCATGCCAAGATTTATCTCTTTCTTTCTGAACTTGTTGGTGGAAGCTTGCTAAGATCCCGTATTCCTCCATGGTCATTAACTGGTTTAGTCTCTCCTTTACTGTGCCTCATTCTGTCATTTGTGTAATTGTTGTTACGTGCAAGCTTGGTACTAGAAATTCTAATGGCACCACTACTTGTTGGCCATAAACAAGTCTAAATGGTGTGTGCCCTGTCAATTTTTTTCATGTAKTCCTATAGGCCCATAATACTGCTGGTACTTTGATATTCCATTCATCCCTATTGATGTTATAGATCTTCGTCAGTGCATTCTGTAGGATTTGGTTAAATACTTCCACAGTCTCGTTTTCCCGTGGGTAATATGGTGTGATATTCTGATGATGGACTTCAACCTCTTTAGTCATAGTGATGATGGTGTTGTTTATGAAGTGCGTTCCTTAGTCTCTCATTAAAATTCTTGGACACACAAATATAGTGATTACTTGTTTGAATAATAAATGTGTTGGTGTTTCTACGTTGCAATCCTTCACTAGTGTCGCTTCTGCCCATCTAGTTAGGTATTTTGTC
>JASDQU010306928.1:125028-155921 GCA_032191745.1 Picea mariana | reverse complement strand
CTCTTTAGTCATAGTGATGATGGTGTTGTTTATGAAGTGCGTTCCTTAGTCTCTCATTAAAATTCTTGGACACACAAATATAGTGATTACTTGTTTGAATAATAAATGTGTTGGTGTTTCTACGTTGCAATCCTTCACTAGTGTCGCTTCTGCCCATCTAGTTAGGTATTTTGTCACAGTGATAATGTACCTTGCTCCTATTATTTTTTTGGGTGGGTTGATTGGTCCCACAAAATATATTTCCCATTTATCAAATTCTTGGAGTGTTACTTGTGGTCGTAATGGCATCTCATCCCTTCTTTTGGGTTTTCCTACCCTTTGACAGACATCGCATTTTTGAAAGTACTCCATCGAGTCTCTATGAATCATTTTCCACCATAATCCTGCGCGCAATACCTTATGCACGGTAGCTTTGCCTGCATAATTCCCTCCTGCTATTCCTTCATGGGATTGTGCTAAAACTCTTGGTCTTTCTTGTTCTAACACATATCTTCACAAGATGCTATCTACGCCCATCTTATATAAATGTCTTACAATCAGTTCACAGTCAGTAGCGCGGACTACCAAGTTTTTATTCTGCGTAGTATTATACTCTTGCGGTGTAGTGCTTGTTTTTGTATCCTTTTCGTCACCTGAATGATCAAAAGAGGGACACTTGCAAGTCCACTTTGGTTAGCTGGACAGGACAAAATTTAGTGCAAGAGCTAGAAATGTCAATCACAAGAAATAAACAAACAACTAAGCCAACAACAGTTAAAGAAACTAAACTAAAGTGCATAAGGAAATAGAACAAAAGAAAAACTAATATTCATGCCACCAATGGATAGATTTTATTAGTGGGAAAACACCAAAGAGAAAGGGAGACTTATGGGTCCCCTCTTCCTCCAAGGGAGGGCTCTTGAATCCCCAATGAGAGAGATCTTCTTAAAAATAGCAAACTAAAAGGAAATGGTGAAGAAATCCAAATCTCATTCACTGAAGAGGTGATGTGAATAGCCCAATGAAATGGTGTTTATATGCTCCAGTGAGGAAAGAGGTTCCTTGCAGGATAATAGAGGTAGCATAACAATACAAATAGATTCTTCAAAATATAGTGCACCCATGGCCTCTTTTTATAGAAAATATTTGAGGCATTATCCAACTGGTCTTGAGTGTGAACAAGGGGCCCTTTAGGGCACCTTTAGGTCTTTGGCCAACCCCCCACTCGGATTCAGCTCGGATTTGGGGGTCAAATCAACTTTGGAGCTGAACCAGAAGTGGGTGGGAGGCTGAATAGAATCATTAGTGCACCATTCTAAAGTGTGCACAACTTTTTTCATCCATAGGTGCGCATTAGGCGCATGTGCACTTTTCCGACGTTTTCGACTAGCGCATGTGCGCATGCTTCCTGTGTATTATGAGTGCATGCTGATTTTATAACTAGTTGTATAGTTTGTGCCCTTTGGAAATGAATGTTTGGGCCATGGATGAACTAATAGGTGTTTTTGAGATGTTGGATTCCTGTAACTATTTGCGGAAGAAATTTTAGTGATAATAGATGCCCCCTGATGTGAGGATAGGAGCATACGTGTAGCTGAAATACATCAATGTTTATTATACTAAGAGTACCATTGTAAGAAAGAGTGTTGAGAGGGATTGAAAGAGAGACCCATTGGAGAGAAAGGGGAACCTGTGGGACCCAAACCTTTCGCTAGGTGTGAAAAAAATAAAACTATGTACAAACGAGGTGGGCATGCTCCATGCTCGTGTTATGTAACTCAAAATGTTTAAGACAATAATTGAAACTGTATGTTGACATAGATAACTACAGCACCCGCTGGGGTGGATTGATAATGGCAAAGGATAGTTCTGATGGTGAACAAAATCTGAAAAAGAGTCGATGAAACCTATAAGAAGTGTCAATAATTCATGAGCATTTGATAGCCCAACAAATTTCAGAGGTCTTTGGCAAATATAAAAAAACTACAATACTCGCAAAGTAATACCCACCGTAACATGAGATAGTTTTGAAGTTGAATGTTATGGGGATCAACAATAGTAGAGAACAGTGGTGGTTTTCCCTGTGTCATCCGAGACTCCTGATTGTAAAGGGAATGAGATTCAAGATACTATCGCCCTTCTAGAAACTGTGTTGATGTCAACAGAAAGGGAGACATGACTCCAAGAAGCAAAGGGATTCATTAAATCCATGGGATGAGATTAGGAACTGATGAGGTACATGGATGAAGTCAATATACGATGGGACTCAATACTTCCCTTGGTTGGGGATGTATGTAAAGTATGAGTGGCAGCAACCGTGAAACTAAATCTAGCATCAGGGGGACGACTAGACGTGGGTTAAAGTGTGCCAGAGGTGTGACAAGGTGGACAAACATAGATATCATAGGTATATGGACTATGGAATACTCAGGATTTATGGATGATGTAAACAACAGTAGAAGAGAGTGAATGCCTGAACCAAGGGCGTCATGGGTTGCTTCATAGGAAAAGAAGGTCACTAAAGGCGACAAAAAACTATGTAAATACTAGAAAGAAAGGCTTTGTACAATTACCAAATGAATAAATAATGATTTGGGATGAGTGTGCAGATATAGAAATAGGTGCCCCAGTATAAGATATCTTGGCCTGTAAGGGCGCAAGTTGCGGGAAAAGATGGTGGGGGGTGGGGGCCCCATAGGTGGGTTTCTATATGAGGTAAATGAATGGAGGGAAATCTGCAAATGGGAAAACTGACTGAGGATGAAATGGGGGGCTAATGATGCTGTGGAGGTGCAATCAAATGATTACCGTGAGGAGATATCCATGGATTCCATCGGGAAAGCTAGAAAAAATGAGGATAAGGAGTATGTGCCTGATTCTTGAACATGCCTAAGACTATCAGGACTCCCATCCCTAGTGGGTAAAAGAAAAATGAATGTCAAAGTGCCAACAAGGGGAATATGAATGGGACAACTCATATAGGGGAGAGTGCTACTGTGTGATAGCACTAAAAATGCAGCGGAGGTGAGAGTACTGCAAAGCCGGATGGGGGTTTCCTATAGGTAAATGTCAGAGGATGTGACTGCGAGATGCAATTGATATCCAGAGGGAATGAATACATGCTAGTGTCAATCATATACTTGAAGGGGTTGCGCTAGTGTTTGATGACCAAGTACCTACACACATAAAAACCGAATACCCGACGTGAACAATATCTGGAGATAAAGAACATATAATAGTTATTCGATAATTTAGAACATGAGCATGCGTACCTGGGCATGGTGTGAGAAAAATGCTTTCCAGGGGACGAGGGTGGATGGTGACCTGGGGAAGGTGAATTTGTAGGTGGTGGGATCCCAATCTCATGGCTGAAGACAGATCAAAAAATGGATGCTCGGAAGTCCCGTAATTGAGCATGGAAGTTTGGCAAATAGGACTATATATAGCTATAGGGCCCACATTGCCACCTCATTTGTACCTACTACTATAGTGAGTTGTCAAGAGGTTTGAGAGGAGATTTGGAGATTCTGGGAGTTCGAACCAGCCAATCTAGGATTAGCAAGTGTTAGGTTAGTGGTCTTATCCTCCTACATAGTAATTAGGATTTTGATTTTGGGAAGGGTCGTATGGATGGATTTTGTGAGGGTGGGCCTCCCTGTGCGTGAACGATCGAATGATTCTCACACATGGGTGCACGGTTGTAATTGGGATAGATGTGGATGGGGGTGCCAAAATGGGGAAACAGGTACGCATTGAATGTGCACTTGTTCTAAGCATAGTTGTGCACTCATGTGTGGCTGTATCGCTGACATTTGTGCATGTGTGCGCAACTATGTAGCAAATAGGCACGCATGAGTGAACATCTGTGTGTGTGACATGGGAACGTCCATGTGCCTCTGTGTCTCCAAAATTTGTGCATCAATGCACAAAAGTGGGATGAATAGGCATGCACATGTGTGCGCCTATGGGGAAAATAGCTACGCACCTAAGGCAAAGATGAGGGGTGTAAAAAAACTTGTCTTTTTGAGATTTTGGTTTTTTTATGAGTTGTGATATCTGATCTAGTATTGTATATGTGGATGTAGGTGACCAATTGACAATGCCAATTATCTAGTGGGAGAGAGACTGGGCACGCCTGAGGGAGGCGGTGAGAGATGAGGAACTAGGTGTATGGGGACCTTGGCAGCCTGTGGGTTGCTAAAGTTCTTTGACTTTTCACTAGTGCGGGCACTGGAGTACTTGTTGTAGTTTCTGATATCTATGTGGAGCCCTGATATGYAGTGMTTCATTGTGCGAGGAGAGAAACTCACATTCTCTATGACAGAGGATGTGTATTTCTTGACTGGGCTCCCGTTTCGAGGAATCTCGCTACCTGTTGAGTCTATGTTACCCGGGGATGGATAGTTCGTTGACCTGACACAGATGTATTATTTTGGAGAGGACTTCATGTCAGGATCGATGGTGAGGATTGGGGCAATGGATGTCCTTGTGCATCGTTGTATTGCAGCGATGATTGTGAGGGTTTATGGATCTCTAGCTACTCAGCGAATCAATGGTGGTCAGCTGAGGATCAAGCAGAGGGCACTAAGTGGTGAGCACTTTGCATAGAGTGAGATTCTACACATCAAGATGATAGGGCATCTTAACCAGTGTTGGGCTACCGACTCTGCAGAGTTTTTGTTTTGGTCTATCTTGGTGGCCTAGTTTTTGGAGAGGGTGCCCATGTTGGTGGGGAGGGAGGACAAGCCTGGTGCACAAGAGCCAGGATTGATGCGATGGGAAGCAGTCTTGGTTTGAGAAGGTGGTGGGGAGGGAGGACATCACTTTATGGCTAAGCTATCACATGTGTGGCATCAAATGCCACAGATCATTCTACGCTACCCGTATCGCGGGATGGACTATCGTCGGGATCTTGATATGGTCTTACCTCCTGGAGAGGTTTGGGACCACTAAGGTATGTTGATGTATTCGATGGTTTGATTTTTAGATAGTATAGCATATGTTTTATGGGTGGATGGATGTTGATGCTATCGTTGGTTTGTTATGTGTGCATATGTGGTGCCCCGAGGCCAAGAGATGGAGCTAGTTAGAGCATCGACTCATGAGGGAACAACGAGACTACCATGTGGAGAGTAACGGGCGAGAGAGAGGCAACATAAAGATGAGGTTGGTGCGAGGCTCACCAATGATGCGAGAGATAGTCAGAGACATAGATACAATGATCCTGGTGTAGGGCCGTCGAATGCGCCTTAGGGGGAGGGTGGCGGGGTGCTTGAGGACTTCTACCACTTGTTGGAGTTTGTACTACAGGAAGTGCCTGAGGGAATGTGGACTCAAATCCAAGATGAGGGAGTCCTGGAGGAGTGTGTGGGAGGACATACAAAGTTGTGTGCCTTGATCTGTCGAGCAGCGGTAGAGGAAACAAAAACGAAAGGGCGACTGCCACCTGGATCAGGCAAACCTCCAGCTAGTGGATCCTCGCCTCTTGATAGAGGACCAAGTGGAGATACTCTAGGGGCATCATGAGTGCTTGATTTATTTATTTTTTATATTTATAGAGGCTTGCGAGCCCATGTTGTATAGGATAGTGTGACCCCTAGTTTGTACTGATAGGGATGAGGGGGTTCACTAGCCCATGGGTGATGTACATGTTGTACAATTTTTTTTAAACGTTGATGGCACACTGATCGATATATATATATATATATATATATATATATATATATATATATATATGGATATACATTTTTGGATCTATATGATGTTCACATGTGATGATGGTTTGTGATTTTTTTTATGATGTCTAATATATATGCTGTGATAGACTTTCGATGGTTTATGTATGTGTAATGGTTTTTTGATGTGATAAATGCCAATCTAACACTAGGTTAGCCATATTATCTACTATTTGATTGCATTGTTGTGGAATATGTGTAAATGTGATTGAATCAAAATGTTGAGATAAAAGTCTAACTTGTAGGTATTTGCAGAAGAGGCAGGGATCGTGAACATGGTACACATTGTTGAGTTGTATGACTATGAGCTAGGAATCTAGTAGAACGCTAAGGTGGAAAACATGACGGTGATTGGCCTCGGCGAGGAGGCCAATGACGGATGTGTATTTTGCTTGGTTGTTGTTTTATGAGCCCAAACATATGTCGTTGGAGTGGAGCAGTTCATGTGAGGGGGAATAGAGGGCCCAAGTGGCCAAAGCAAGATTATGTGTCCAACGGCTAGATCCGTCAGTGTAACCAATGTGGTAGGCCGATGGAGGAGGCATATGTCAATAAAAAAAATTGTATATCAGCCATAAGGCATGTAGGAAAAATAACGCTAAAAACTCTACAAATGTGTACAAAAAGGGAAAAATCCTAGTGTAGAGTGGCAATGGCTAGGCATAGAACGTTTTGAGGTACAACTCGTAGAAGGGTTCTTTCATAGAATGGCCTTCAGGGGAAGCAAGGATGTAGGCACCTTTAGTGAGGTAGTGTTGGATGATATACGGTCCATGCCAGAAGGACTCGAATTTCCGTGGCCGAGGGTATCGTGAGCAATGTCATAGGCAAGGACGAGGTCTCCTTCATTAAATGAGAGAAGGTTGACATGGCGGTCAAAGGTGGCCTTCAACCATTTTTTGTCTGCCTCATTGTTCTGTAATGAAGACCGATGGTCTTCATCTAGTGACTCTAAGTTCAGTAAGCGCTGCTCCATTGGATTCGTGTAAAGTAAAATCTCAATAGCGGTGCGTAAGGTGGGTATTTTTCACTCAATGGGGAGATTCGCTTCAACCCCATGGACGAGATGGAAGGGTGTAAAACCTGTGGCAGTTTTAACTACTGTGCGATAATCCCATAGTGTTGAAAACAACATATTATGCCAATTGGTCTTATGTTTGTTGACAGTACGCTACAACATGGTTTTAAGGACCTTGTTGACTGCCTTTACTTATCTATTGGACTGAGGATAGTAGGGGGAGGTGAACTCATGGGAGAATCCTAATCGTGAGGAAATATCAATGAAGATCTCATTCTCAAAGTGTTTTCCATGATCGAAGACCATTTGTAATGGCACTCCAAAGTAGTTAATGATGTGATTAAATAAAAAATGTGTTGCGGTGTCAGCGATGTTGTTGAAGGTGGGCATGGTTTTGGCCCACTTGGTGAAGTAATCGAATGTCACGATAATGTACTTGTGTCCATTATTTGATGAAGGATTATAGGTCATGAAGTTAGTGGCCCATTTACAAAAGGGGCCGACATTGATAACTAGGTTTAGAAGAGAGGGTGGCACTCGTGCTTTGTGGGTGTAAAGCTGGCATTTGTCATAGCGTTTCATGGCATGGATACAGTCATGAAACAATGTGGGACAGAAATAGCCCACTCGAATGATTTTCTGGGTGGTGGACATCCCTAAGAGGTGACCACCACAAGCATCGTTGTGGAAATCATTCAGAACTCAGTCAGCTTCATCCTTGGTCAAACATCGATGGAGGATGGTCTCGACCCCTCATCGATATAAGATGTCACCAATAAGGAGATATTGAGGGGCCTGATCGTGAATATGGTGACGATCATCCCTAGAGAGGTGAGTTCCAAACTTCTATGTTCGTAGGTAGACGATGAGATCAACATATCAGGGATCATCCAAGGGGATGTAGAAGAGGTGTTTGTTGGGGAATTTTGTATTAACAAGGGAACTGGTAGTATCTGAGGGAAACGTCATAATGCATTCGGCGAGGATGAGGGATTTCTTTCTCTTGGGTGTTGAAAATTCTAGGTCTTAATCCTGAAGGATGATGATCCATAGGGAAAATTTACCATTAATTTGTCGGCGATTGAGAAAGTATTTCATGGGATTGGAATCTGCTACGACTTTGGTAGTGTGAAGCAAGATGTAATGGTGCAGTTTCTAGACTGCAAGGGTGAGTTTCTCTTTGTGATTGTACTTCAGGGGTGAGCCTAAGAGATTTTTACTAATATAGTAAATGACATGATCATGGTCATCATCCCCTAGTTGTACGAGAGCTTCTGCTACTGAGACGACTGAGGTCGATAAGTAGAGGGTATAGTCGCAGTCATATTCGGGTGGACTAATCAAAGGGGAGTTGGAGAGTGCTACTTTGAGATCATCAAAAGAAGTTTGGGCATGGTCATCCCATCGGAATGGGATATCGTGACGCAATAAGAGAAGGAAAACATGTGCGTGAGTAGCGTAATCGGGGACAAAGAAACGTAAAACTTTATCTTTTCCTTGGAGGCTTTGTAGTTGGCGTAGATTCCGAGGTGGTCAAATTTTGGTGATGGATTGGACCTTGAGAGGGTCGATGATGATGCCGCATTGGGAAATGATGAACCTAAGGAGGAAGCCAGGGGTGAGGCAAAATACACACTTGAGGGGGTTCAAGCAGATATTGTATTGACAACACCTTTGAAAGATGAATCATAAGTCATCTAGATGTTGAGTGTGTTTCTTGGAGTGAGTGGTAAGGTCATCCAAGTATGCGAGGATGAAACGAGCCAGATCATGAAAATCATATGTCATGGCCCATTGGAATGTTTCCCCTACGTTCTTGAGGCCAAAAGGCATGACACGGTATGCAAAAGTACCCCAGGGGGTAGTGAATGCAATTTTGTACTGGTCCGCTAGATGAATCTGAATTTGGTTGTAGTCAAAGAAACCATCCATGAAGGACAAGGCTTCGTGGCCGGCACAATCATAAATAATTTGGTCAATGAAGGGCATTGGGAAGTTGTCTTTGGGACAGACATGATTGAGATCATGAAATTCAGTGCAAACACGAATAGCGCCCTATTTTTTGTTGATAGGGATGGGGTTGGAGACCCATGACATATATGCGATGGGGTGTATGAACCCAACATCACGTAATTTGTCGATTTCAACTTTGACGGCCACCTCTTTGGATTTTGTTGTACAGGTGTGATATCAGGCCATGTGTCTATACAATGTTTGACAATAGAAGGATCAAGGTCAGGCATCTCTGTGTATGACTAAGCAAAAATGTCTCGGTATTCCTGGAAGAGAGCTTTGTAGGCTATGAGTTCTTCAGGAGAGCATGTGGCACCAATCGTCATTTCCTCTACGATTCTAGGTTTGATGGAAATATTGATTTTGACCATGGGGGAAATGTTGAGCATGTTGCCTTCTTCAAAAGCGTCGGGGGCAGGGATAGGGTTGTTGAACTAGTCTATATGCCCTAATGGGATGAAATAGTTGGTTTTTATTGCATATATGGAGTCTTGGCCATGAGGCTCAAAGGATTTCTGTGAGAGAAAGAGCACTCTGTGATGGAGCGCATTCCATGGGCAATTGGGGGTAGTTAGTTCCTCGAGGATGTCTTCGTCGTAGTGGAATCAGCGAGAATATAGGGGATCTAGGGGAGTGTCATTGGTGGTTGTCACCGTATGATTATCTTCCAATGGTGAAGATGTATGGGAGGTGCAAGGAGGTTATGATGGTGTGCTTGACATAAACCAAATATCAATATATTGTGGGTTAAAAATTGTAGTGGGGCGTAAGATTTCCATGGGCAAATGTACTGGAGAATTTAGGGGATTTGGGGGGGAATCTTCATATAGGTTATCCATGAACCATGGAGGAGTGGGGAGTGCCTCAAGCTCAAGAGAGATAATATGAATGACATCGGGGGGTATCGTTGGTACCTCTGGAAATGGCGGGGTTGTAGGATTCTGAATAAGGGCCACTTGGCGACACCTATATTCAAGGATCGTAGGACATTGGTATGTGAAATGATATAGTGATGCACAAAGAGAGCAAGGGAATCTGATCCATTTGTTAACTAAATCCATGACATAGTGGATATTCGTGACAGGAGTATTGGATGATGCAGATGGAGGGGGTGCCTATTGAAAGCTTTGGCATACTATCGTTAGCGTCTATCGAAATTGAGGTAGCGCAGGGAAATGGTGGTTGTTATGGCCATACTCTGAACAAATGGCACATGTGAATTTGGTTCGCAACCCTTTGTGACCGGTAGTAGGGGATGTGGTGTTAGTACTAGGTGCATTAGGTGAAGCAATGAGCGGTGTGGTGGATAGAGCAAGTTGGATTAATTTGCGTAACTTGGGGAGAGAGGGACATTGATTGGTGGGGTGTTCATATTTCTCACATAGTATGCAAGAAAGTTGAACTCGGGGGGGAAGTGGAGCGGTGGGATATTTCTTCCTCCTTCTGCCCCTAGCTATAGAAGTGGCACTAGAAAGTGGGGGTGAGGGTGGTGCATTCGGAGTGAGGACTGGGAGATGCATTGGGATTCCCTCGGTTTGGGGAGGGACGGATGGTTGGGGAACCATCTCAAGTGGGTGCATATACCAAACCAAGATGGCCAGTACCATGTTAGATAGAGTAAGCATTGTGGATACCTAGAAATCTTGTATGCCCGATGGGGGGTAGAATAAAGGGATTTGGGTAATGGCTTGGGGGACTGTCTCCCAAACCAGGATGTGACCCTTGGGGAGAGGGACATCGAGAATGAGTGACATTGGAGAGTTCTTAGGGAATTCTTGAGGTAGGAGTTCTGTGACTAGTGGGACATCAGGAAGTGAAGAAGCCTCGGTGGCAGGAATGGTATCTCCAGTGCTAGGTCCGTTGGAAGAGATGATGCATACTTGAGCTAAGAGATGTATGAGTGGGGGTGCTCTGTGGTATGTCCCTAGGAAGGATGGGTCTTTGAAAATTTTGGGGCCCATCTCGATGAGTGGGTAGGCATCGAGGTTAGTGTGGACAAAAGGTAGGATGTTATTGATGTTGGAGGAAGGATTAGGCTCATAATGTGAAACTTAGTCAATGTTGATGATGTTTCCATTATGGGGGAATATTATTGTGTGAAACACAAAAGAGGTGATTGCCTTCATAGAGTACATGTAGCTACATCCAAAGAAGATATTGTAATCGAATGGGGCATCAATAAATTCAATGTCGATAAGGATGGTTTTCCCCCCATGTTCAATGGCAACATTTTGAAAGAGCCCTTCATGAGAGGATGGTCATCCATCATAAGCTCTCAAAGTGATGGCAGAGGGTATTAGCTCAAGAGAGTCAAGTTTCTGCCATACCATTTTGGACATGATGCATTTGGATGAACCTTCATCGATGACGCATCGATGAACTGTGATGTTTCAAATTTTGACGGGTATATGAAAAGATACCAAAGCGGCGAGATGGGGTTCCCCACAATCTATATCAAATGTGATGAGTCTAGTATCAGCAAGTTCGACTGCACCCAGGGAAGAGAGTAATGACTTTCGTTAAGTGGGATAGGTTTGAAGGACTTCTAATAMTGACATGGTGACCTGGGATTGCGCCAATTCATCGACCAAACTGTAATTGTGTGCCACCCTAGCCTGAGGGTTGTTGACATTTTGTCGTAATGGGATGTGAGGAATATGAAGGGGGGTTTTAGTGTTAGGGTGGAGAATCATTAGAGGTGGTCCYATTGTAACTGGTCCTACTTTTGAAGTGGTGGGAGTAGATTCAGGGGGTGCATTGGATTGACGACTGTGTGTTTGTAGAAGAATTTATTGTTCGCTAGTGAGGAGGATAGTGTGATCTGCAGGAGTGTCGAGGTTTTGATATTGTCCCATCTATGGTGGGGAAAGGTGCATTTCCTATTGGGTATTCATCACCCCTTGGTGTGGAATAGGGTTTTGTAACACCACTGGGGGTGGTTTTTGCACGTATTATTGTGGGGCCTGCTGAGGGGTAGGCATTGTTAGGGTACGTGGTCCGTTCACAGATTCTTTCAACCATTTAAATTCGTCTATTTGGGGGAAATGGTGAGTATAATGGCTGTATTCACTGCAAAGGGCACAAGGGAAGTTTGTCAGAGGTTATTGTTATTATTTCCTTGGCATTTGTTGTGATTTCCCCCTTGGGGGTTCCGGTTCCCTTGATTTTGATTCCCCCCAGTAGGTTAGTTTTGTTGGGGGTTATTTCCTCCTGGTCCAGGATTATTATTGTTTTAGTTTTTTCCTTTATTTTTGGCATTATTCAACTGATGGGACAGATTTTCTGTATTCAGTTGTTCAAAATTTTGAAACTGCTGAATGGGAGACGGTTGAACAAAGTTAACCCCAATGTGTGGCTATCCTTATGGTGGGGCCATGGGTAGGGGAGGACTAGAAAATGGAAAGTATGGATTATTTTGTGGCAATGATCCATATGGTACATAGGAAGGTGTGATACGTTCACTAGTGCTCAGGGTGTAAGCTGAGGTAGAGGGGGTACTAGAACTTGGTTGTATAGCTGTACGCATCAGGGGTGTCGATGCAGGTCCACTCGTGGGTGGAGGGGGTACAACAAGGTATGGTTGTTGGTAAGGGGGAGGGGGGTAATAAGGAGGTCTGCCATATATTGTTGAATGTTGGGGTGTACTATACATGGGTGAGGGATGGATGTATGTGTTGTGGTGTGTTGTGGTACCAATCAATCCGTTTGTTGAGTGAGACATCCCAGGTTTTTCTTGGCCGAATGGTACAGGTCTTGGGATGTCAGGTAGTACCATATATAAGTATCCTGACTGCGTGTAAATGAGGCCATACTGTTGAGCCTTGTTGATGGCTTCCTCTTCAGATTGGGGGAAGGTGGAAGCCACATCTTTGGCAAGGAGGGAGACAAGTGATCTAAGAAACCAATTGAGGCATTGTTGCTTGGTGGTTTCTTCTTTGCATAAGCTTCGTCATCAACGCCATTCATGAATGTGGTCAGCGATATGTGTGGCTAAGGTTTGTTTAAACTCAGAGAGAAATTCTAGACCATTGTCATGATGGATTGGTAGTTCAAATAAGGTCAAAAATGATTTGTCCGGGGATTCAAAAGTCACATGGGACCCAGATTTTTCATCTACATACCACTTTGTTGATGGGCTAGTAAGTGTGCGTTGGAATAACCTCAATTCGATAGAGTCATACATGATGCTATTTGAAGAGAACCATAAGTGGAATTTCATGACATGGTTGGTAGGGTCATCACCCGCCTTTCCTTCGAACTTGGGAATGCCTGAAGGTAGTTTGGTAGGCATTGCAGGCCATTTGAGGTCGTGGAATATAGGATCGTTGGTGAGCTTACTCATATCTGGTATGTTGAAGGAACACAATTATGGCATCTGAAGTGGCAGTAGAGGATTATTTTCAGCCATTCCATGAGTGGTTTGTGTACCCGACCCCTGAGGGTGGTGGGGTGGGGTTGCACTTCCCCCTTGGGAAGAAGTTTTCCCCCCACTTCCTTGTAAAGGAAAGCTAGTGGATAATTGACCTTGGGAAGTGGACCCAAGCAAAGTGGAACCAAGCAAAGTTGATCCAAAGACAATATCATTCACGAGGGTGTGAGAGGGTTGAGTTGATGAGTTGGCAATACTAGGAAATCCTCCTATAATAAGAGGGACATTTTGCAAGCATCAGGAATGGCGAGGGTTCTATGGGTCCCCTATTATCTCTAACTAGAAAAATGAATGGGTGCAACTGGTGATGAGAGTAATAAATGAACAAGAGACTTTGTATAACTCGGAACTTCACAATATATCTCACAATCATTTTGTAATCACAGAGCACCATCATACATAAATCAATTGACAAAGAAGCATATATGTGGGTAGGTGGATTTTGTCCGCGTGGGAGAACAAAGAAAACAAGTGTTTGTATCCTAAAAGACGTAACACCCTTCATCTCAAATAGAAATGGACCTTCCAATAACACTCAATAGTGGGGTCTGAAGCCACTAGAAGAGGAACTAGTGAAGGATGAAATAATCAGTTATAATGAGGGGTAGAGGGTGCATATCCTGAATGAGCTGGTGATATTTCGCAATAGCCACACAAATTCTGATCAAGGTGCAATTGCAGCCCACAATTTCCACCTGGGCAAATGTCCTAAAATTTGGGCACTAGGTACCTCAGTCAAAGTGCGGAATTTATATTTTCGGCCTCATAAATAGGTCATGGGTTGGATCCCGTCCAAGAGGTGGGTGCCTCAAAGGGGGACACATAGAACAACTAGACCTTGGCCTTCGAACCTTACTGGGTATCTCCCTACCTTATCGTGTTAGGAACACTTGACTTGGAGAATTTAAAGTTCCATATTTGACAAATTCTAATGTTTGAAGATGTGAGAACCAGATAATGGAGATTTATTTGGATGCATGGAGATTTCAAATGTGAGAACCAGATAATGTGAGAACCGAGATCCTACCTAGAATAAAAAATTTCTTTTGGCACCTCTTGTGGAGAAAAAATTAGTGATGTTTTAGAAAAAATTTAGATGTGGTTGTTTGTGAGATTGGGGGTGTGAACCAATCTCGTTCAAATTAAGTGGGAGTGGATAGTTCCTTCAAAAAAAGGGTGGGGCATTTTGGAATCCTGTTTGGGGGAAACTTACTTCAACCTCCACGATTCGAGATGAAACTATGTGAGTGAGTAGTGACTTTGTGTGTGAGCAAGTGATAAAATGTGCCAAATTTGTAATTAGTTAGGTGTCACCTTCCAGCATGTGGACTTCGTGTGATCCTTACAAGTCTTGTTTATCTATCTTACTAGATGCCATTGGTACAACCTTGCAGAATTTTAAAGTCCCTAGAGAACTAGCATGTGGACATGTGGGTCCTTACCAATCCTTTAACTCCCTAATGTGATTTAATCTAAGAAAGATTCAAAATACTATCCTAGATTGTGGACATGTGGGCATGTATGGACCTGTTAAAATAATATTTAAACTCCCCTAGTAATGTAAACTAAGAAAGTAGCTTCAAAAATATCCTATATTTGTAGCATGTGGGCATGTATGGGCCCTTACAAATTTAAGATGGTTTGAAAAAGAAGATAAGAGGAGTCCCAAGGGGGCTGTTGTCCTCTCCTAAATATTTTTTCTTTAAGGGAGATGAAATCTCCCCTCAATCATTTTTTTGATTCTCAAGATAACTCTATGCTATGAGAGAAGAGCATACTATATGATTGAAGTTTGATTTATGGTCCCAATGCAAGTGTTTATATATGTGATATTGAATGATTCCAACTTAGATTTTACAATGAAAGCAAGCCATCCATGTGGTAAAATCAAAGAAAAAAGGGGAAAAATATGGATTTTAACCCCTAAGTGCTTATGTTTTGACTAACCCTTCATGTGGAGAGGGAATCTAAGTGTGGTGCACATTAAAAATTGCATAGAGTCAATATTTAGAAGGCTATGGGCCTTCAAAACATCACAAAAAAACCCTTACAATGTGAAATTTTTGGACAGATGCGTGGGTCGCAGTGTAGACAGAGGTGCATGTGGCACCAATGCACAGATAAACAATGACCTGTTGGCACAGGTGCATAGAATTTGCTGAAGAAATAAGTGTTATTGGTGCACGTGCTCGGAAGGTGGGCATGTGGGCTGAAAATCCCACACACTTTCTGATACACAGTCGGGAAGAAATTTTTTGATGAAATTCTCTTATCTCAGCTACGAATTTAGCTTTTTGCAAGTAGGATTGGGCTGGTTATGATCCCTGCAAGTCAAATAAACCAAAATGAAGTGCTCAAACAACCCAAATGGGGAGTAAATTGATACCTTTCCCTAGTGGATTCGCCAATCTATTGTATCCTTTTCGTCACCTGAATGAGCAAAAGAGGGACACTTGCAAGTCCAGTTGGGTTAGTTGGATAGGACAAAAGTTAGTGAAAGAGTTAGAAATGTCAAGCACAATAAATAAAAAAACAACTAAGTTAACAACAATTAAGAAAACTAAACTAAAGTGCATAAGGGAAATAGAACAAAAGAAAAAACGATATTCATGACACCAATGGATAGATTGCATTAGTGGGAAAACACCAAAGAGAAAGGGAGACTTATGGGTCCCCTCTTCCTCCGAGGCAGGGCTCTTGAACCCACAACGAGAGAACTCTTCTTACAAATAGCAAACTAAAAGGAAATGGTGAAGAAATCCAAAGCTCATTCACTCAAGAGGTGATGTGAATAGCCCAATGAAATGGTGCTTATATTCTCCAGTGAGGAAAGAGGTTCCTTGCAGGAGAATAGAGGCAACCTAACAATACAAATAAATTCTTAAAAATATAGTTCACCCATGGCCTCTTTTTATAGAAAATCTTTGAGGCATTATCCAACCTGTCTTGAGTGTAAACAAGGGGCCCTTTGGGACACCTTTAGGTCTTTTACCAGCCCCCCACTCGGATTCAGCTTGAATTTGGGGGTCAAATCGACTGGGTAGTTGAACCAGAAGTGGGTGGGAGGCCGACCAGAATCATTAATGCACCGTTCTAAAGTGTGCGCAGATTTTTTCATCCATAGTCGTGCATCGGGCGCATGTGCGATTTTCTGGCGTTTTTGACTGGCGCACGTGCATATGCTTCCTATGTATTCTGAGCGCATGTTGATTTTATAACCAGTTGTATAGTTTGTGCCCTTTGGAAATGCATTTTTGGGCCATGGATGAACTAATAGGTGTTTTGAAGATGTTGGATTCTTGTAACCATTTGCAGACAAAATTTCATTGATAACAGCTGTGCTCAAGTACTGGATAATATCTGTGAAGTATTCATTAGCGATATGAACTGAGAATAGTTGTGCATCTAAAAAGTTGTCCTCCAAGTTTGTAGGTTCTTCTCCATTGGTGACTCTTGATAGGTGGTTAGGTATTGTATTTAACTTTCCTGGTTTGATGATTACTTCGAAGTCAAATTCTTGGAATAGTGGTAACCATCGACAGATTCGCCCCCCCAACACTGGCTTGTTGACTAAATATTTCAGGGTTGAGTGATCTGTGAAGATCTTAAAGTTTTTCCCTAATAAGTAATGTCTGAACTTTTGTAGTGCATAGACCATAGCTAGGACTTCTCTTTCTGTTGTGTTATAGTTCTATTCTGAGTCAAATAGCTTTCTACTCACAAATGTTATCGGGTGATCCAAGTCCCTCACTCCTGGTTGCGCCAAGATAGCTCCAAGTGCTATGGTTGATGTGTCTACATGTATGTGGAATGTATTCTCCCAATCTGGAAAGGCTAAGATTGGCACGGTGACCATATTTTCCTTTAGGGTATCCAAACCATGTTGGCACTCATCGTTCCACTAAAACTTTGTATCCTTTCTTAGCATCTTTTCCATCAGTGTAGTTATATGCTCATAACTTTTGATAAATTCCTTGTAGTAACCTGTGTGTCCCAACATCTCGCTTAGCTGACGAACTATTTTTGTTGGTGGTAAGTTAACAATGAATGTGATCTTTGCGGGATCTACTAATAAACCTTGTTTTCATACTATATGGCCCAATAGTATCCCGAACGGTGTTCCGAATATGCATTTCTTTATATTCAATGATATCTGACACTGTCTGCATATTTCAAACATTAGTCATAAGACTTCTACATGTTCTTTCAACAAACAGTAGACTGTCGAATCATCCAGGTATACTTTGAGAAATTGGTGGATGAATTCCTTAAATGCAACAATGACTACTCTGGAAAAGATTGTTGGTGCATTCTTCAGTCCAAACGGCATAACTGTGTAATGATATGATCCCCATTATGTCACAAACATGGTCATGTATCTATATTCTTGTGCTATCTTGATCTAATGGTAGCCTGAGAATGAATCAAAGAATGAGTAGGCTTCATGTCCTCCTACATTCTCTAACACTTCATCCATGAAGGGTGTAGGGAATGGGTCATGTAGGCATGCATCGTTCGACTCCCACAAGTTGACTCATATCCTGATGCCTCCTTGTTTCTTGTCCTGTACTACCATCGAGCTTATCCATTCTGATTATTCGATTGGTTCTATGATGGCTTCTAGCATCCTGTCAATATCAACTTTTACTTTCTTCTTATATATGGGGTTCAGATTATATGGCCTTTGTCTAATCGATCTCGCTTCTAGTCTGATTCGTATATTCATCTCTCCTATCTCTCCTACTATACCCTTCATATCTGTAAATGTTGTGGGGAACAAGTCGTTATATTCATGAAATAGCTCTATTATGCTTTCCATTGTTTTTTCATCCCGATAATCTCTAATGCTGCCCATTTTGGGATGCTCGGTTGTCCCAATATTGACTTTATTTACTTTTATTGGCACATAAATAAATTATGATTCTATAGGTGGACCTTCCACTTCTCTTTCTCCTTTTGCTTCTGCAATCTGAAGATCGCATGGATCATCTTCATCCCATGCTTCTTCTTGCACATGGTAACATGAAAACAGTTCATTGACTATCTGTTTGTTTCATTGGTTTTCTTCCATGATGATTTCAAATTTCGGCTCTTTGATGAATATCACTCCTCTTATTCGCTTCAACATGGCATCTATGTTTGGGTTCTCATGCTTGAATGAGAAAGTGACAGTAAAATTTTGTTGCAATGTCATCTAGGTCGTAGTTCCTTTGTGCAATTCCTTGTTTGTATACCAGTTTCCTGGTATTGCCTCTAAAGTGTGTATAAAGTAATGAGTCCATTCCTCTGGAGGTATCATTTTCCATAGTGTTATACACTCCTCCAAGTGTTTCGTTTGGTGGCCCTTGTCCATCGTACTTCTGTTGTTTGTTGTTTTTTTGTTCTGCGCCAAACCTTATGTGCAATAACTGCTTGCATTGGTACCAATCTGTGATTGTTTCTTTGTGTGCACCCCACCATCGTGCAGGTGTGGCCTTGAGTTCTATATCCAGTGCTAATGGTCTCTGATTCTCTAACATTGTGTCTTCATATTGTATCAATAATGTTTCCAAATTGGCTATACCATGGAAATTGTGTGGTTCTCTTATTTATGTGCCTAACCATTTTACGGTGCAGTCTATTCATGCACATATCCTCATGGATACTTCATGTAGCCTTTGTTCCCAGTTCTCTAAACCAGTATCTGAATCTGTTTCATAGGACATGATGCTCCGCCAACTGACTATCATGTCTGTAGTTGGGTACAACTAGATACGTAATCCTCATCATGCGCAGTTATTCTGTACAACTAGACGATTTCCTCTAGGTCCAAACAAGTAGGTTCTACGGAGCTCTCTCCTTCTAATGGCACGATGACCCTGTAATCTTCTGAATCAAATGTCATTTTTGTGTTCTTTAAGTTGATTATGTCCTGGTTTTTAAATTACCAATCCAGACCAAGCAATGATGGGTAAGGTGTCATGTCGTCCAGTATTTCAATGACTTCAAAATCTGCTTTAGTGCGCACTCCGTCTAGATATATTGTCACTCATTTCACTCTACCTATTGGTAGGAAACTTTGTTGGTTCACCATTTTCAATTGAATAGGTGAATATCCTAGTGTGGGCTCTCCCATGCATTTCCATGTCTTATTTGGTAGTACATTAACTTCAGTTCTTAGATCTAATATAATGTCTCCCATATTGAAATCTCCAATGTTGGCATTCAGTCTAAATTCCCTACTTGTTCTTCTACTTGTGTGTAGGTGATTGACAGTTTTTGGTTCTATATTTTCTTCCATCTCAAGGATACATTTTTCTAGTATGTTTTGCAATATTTTCATAGATGATGGACCACTTAATACCTTTACACATGATTGCAAAAGGCCTTTTATTATACTTACTTGGCCCATCGAATGTATTTCACTGGTATGATCCAATAGTGGAGGCATTTCATATTCAGGTGCTTCCTTTCTTTGTTGTGCAATTGAAGTCATCACAATATATTCCTTCTAAATTTCTTGTCGATCTTGCTTAAATATCTCCTTTTCCTTCTATGCGTCGAACTGCTTCCTTGGTTCGGTGTTCTTTTTCACCCATTTATTTTGTGTTGGCACTTATCGAACAGTGTCATCCCTTGTTTTCACTCCTCCATGAGTAACTATATAATTGTTTCATCCCTTGCTTTGACAAAAATCCACTAAACATTACGGGTATTTCTGATTCCTCTTTTCCTTAATCTTTACTAGTAGTGTCGGACATTATTTTGTATCATGGTTCGATGCACAGCAATACATATAGGTTTTTGGTGGAAGTGGACATTCCCTTACGTAATGTCCTAGTTGTTGAAAATTGTGACACACCACTGGTCCTCTACCTAATCTGAAACCTCCTCTTCCTTGTCCTCTCCCTTTGTAGCCTGCTCAATCTCCTCTTGGTGCATTATATCGAGGCACTTGATTATACTACATAGTATTATACTATTGTTGTGTCGTGTTGTATGGAGTTGGACCTTGATTAAACTATGGTGCATCTTGCCCAGTTATTATTTCTGCCTGCACTCTATATGTGTCTAATGTCCTTTCTCGCATCAACTCCATAGTTATGCAATCTTTGTCATCGTGGCCCATTGACATCAAAAGGTACAATATGAGATCTTTGAGACTATCTAGTATTTTTGCATCATCATGCAACGATAAGGGTCATGACCCAGTTTCTTGCATATTTCACACCATATTCCTCCTGTTGGTAGCGGATTTGGCATTTTTGTTGCCATGTACTGTGTGAATTTTGGGAATTTGTTCTTGTGGTGTCCTTTTGTCCTGCATGTTGTACACGAAACATTTTCTTGTTTGTCCTTGTTATTATTCTAGTTCAGTTGAAACGTTAAGTTCTTCAAGTCCTCCTTCAGTTCTTCAATAGTTGTGTCTGTCTACTGATACTGATTTTCTTCCAGCTGTAAGGCTTCCTGTAGAGATTCTGCCTACATTTGGAACTTTTGTTGTCGCAAAGGGTATTTTAAGTGTGGTAACAGTGAATTGAAAAACAAGTGTCTATGCTCCATTTCGATCATGAGATATTTTAACTTTCCCTTCAGTCACTTAAATCTCTGATCAATATCCCATACTGATTCTCTTAGTTTCTTTCTTATTTCGATCATCTCATTCATGTACTGATCCTCTGAGCTCAGCTTCTAGAACTCATTTATCAATAGCTTCTTAATATCTTCTAGTGTCCTTGTCCTCCCATGGGAACTATTTTCATCTAAACTCATGTACCAGTCTAGTGCACGGTCTCTTAGCGTAATCACTAACTATGTAAGTTTCGTATCTTCATCAATGATCTGTTTTTCTTCCCAAATCTTTGCATAAATAAAAAAATGTTTCTGAGGGTCTTCTACTGCTTCTCCTCGAAATTCGGGTAACCCGATGGTGGGATCGTGTCTTGCCATTTTGAATGTTGAACTACTACATCCATGTGGTGTAGATACCTAACTAGTGTTGCCTGAACTAGCTCCTCTAGATGTTGTTCCTTCTATAGATGTACTTCATGTTGTCTGACTGATTCTGAGCTTTAGTTTTCTAAATGGTGGTGTTCTCTTTGGTGTATTAGTTGCACATCAGTTTATGGATTCCACACTGACATTGATATGGATAGGATGGTTTCCTTCTCCTCCCTCTCTTGGACCTCTCATCTTTCATTCATACATTGTGCACAGGATTTCCTCAATCTGCTCCACATCCCAGAGATCTGTAGAAATTTTAATACAAATTATGTATTGCCTGGATTCTCCTAATATAAAAATTATATGCTACTGTTAAATACAAAATCTCTTCTACAAATATTCTTGCGGAATTTAAAACACGATCGCCAATAGCAATATCAAGAAGAAAGATCAATCGTACATAATACAGATGTTTTATTGGGAAAGTATAAAGATAAAATTCCCACTATCATATATTATGTATATCATGGATCATGAAACAATATCATACAAAACTCTAATCCAAGAGCTCTCAGTACAATACAATTGTCTCACACTGTCATACAAAAATCAACAAATACATGTGCCAATTCTCTACCTCCAGACAACCTACCTCCTCTATGCAATCCTTCTAATGAAAACCCTGCAAATGAATTTGAATTCCTCTTGCCTAGGCTGCACATTGCTCATGGGCACATCCACTGTGTATGTGATTTCATGCGTGCACTTCATTCAAATCACAACTGATAGCCAAACTATCCCTTTCACCTGTTATCTCAATTGGGTCTCCATTGGATCTGACATGCATGTAGTTAACAGTGGTAAATCTTCGTTTGCATGTGAGTTCACTGATTGTGAATTAATTAATAATTAATTCACTGAACTCTCACTAGTGTAAGTTCAGTTACAACTAGTACAAGTGAGATTAACTCAATTAATTGAGTTAAACTACTTCACAACTCACATAACTACACTTATAACTATGTTACAACTTCAAGTCACTTAGTTACAACTAATTTGACTTCCATGTCATGTTGGAGTTACTTCACAAACACCTAGGATTTATTTTTCCTAAATTTATTCCATGTTTATTAGTCATAATTAGTCATTATCCAGTCTCCTATAATTTAGGGGAGAATATTCCACCTAGAGAATATTCTATTTCAGTTGACACTTTAGTTTGACTAGTTGAGTTGAGTTTAGATGTTGCATTGGGATCATCACCATGATAATTTGACCTTGCCTTGGTATTATTACCAGAGTGGTGCATTAGCCTTGATTCCCTGATTTAACTCCTCACTACTCTTTGTTCAGTCAGATAATTGAAGACTAGTTGACTAGTTAACTCAATTAGGTGGCAGTTCACTCTCGTAACTGCCTGGTAGAATAGAATAGGTGGCAGTTCACTCTTGTAACTGTTGGTGTGTGTCCAAATCACTCTATACCACCACTATGGTGCATTGGTTCACCTCGATCCGAACTCATTGAGTTATACAAAGTATATCATGTGTAAATTATTCATTATTCATAATGGTTAATGAGAATTCTTTCATTCTTTCTCTCTTGCTTCTTCTTTCTCAATTTCTCTTTGAAAATGAGTGTGGTATTTTCCAGCTAGATCTATTATGTGCAGTTTCAAAAAATTTGCATGGTATCAGAGCCAATGAACTACTAATCAAAATCTACACCAAAAATTTTTGCAGGTACAAAAGATTGAAGACAACGGAAAGATGGACTTCCAAAAAGAATTCATCCTTACACCTTACAACTATTTTGCATGGAAGGGGAAAATATCCATACATCTCCAGTCCAGAGGGTTGTATAGGTTAACCATGAATATAGATCCAGAGCCTACATCAGCAATAGAAAAATCCAAGTACTTAAATCGCATGGATGAGGCACTCGGAACAATTTGCAGTCTTATTTCTCCCGATCTTATTTTTCATATATCTTCCTGTAAGACTCCCAATGAATCTTGGACCATCTTGGAAGGGCTCTTTGGAAAATAGGATGAGATGAGGGGACACATGTTGGAGGTGGAGCGGCTCACATTGGATCCAAAAAGCTTCGAGAATATCCAAGATTTCTTTACAAAATTCAAGGATTTACTGTCGCAACTCAAAGCTTGCAGGGTTGATAAATCAAAGGATGAGAAACAAATAGTTCTCACCATTCTCTCCAAGATTGGTCCTAAATTATATGTATTCATATCTACATTCCATACTATCATATTATCCTTTGGAGCCACATGGAAGATGCCTTCTCTTGAGGACTTTATCGAATCCCTAACACAAGAGAAAACCAAGATCATCAACATGGGCGCAATCAAAGGCCCAAGGGCGCATGCACTCACTGTGAATGATGGCAGCCACAAATATCATAAATCTAAAGATAAAGATAAGAGGAAATTTCATGCACATATGAATAAGGAAGGGTACACAAAACCATTCATCGATGCCTCCAGATCCAAAGGAGAAAAGGGACGAAAAGGAGAAAAATTCACATACTATCACAAAGGATTCCATTCGAAATCTGCATGCATGCAAAAAAAAATAGATCTGATGTCTCAAATACTTCAGCAAAACAACCTTGGAGATCTCATCCCCGAGGGTGCAAGGAAGAAGAAGCCAGAAGGTCTGAATTCCAAGAAAGGCAATTCTAGCCATGCCTTGATTGCCATCAACTCCTCTCCTGATGCTTGGATCGTAGATTCAAGAGAATCACATCGCATGGTTGCCTTAGAAGCATTCTATTATTCATTGCATGCATGCAAAGGTCCTCCTATTCTGATGGGGGACAACTCTTCTGTCGAAGTCACCAACAAAGAAAGGATTGAACTCACCAATGAAAGCTTCAAGAATGTGTTGCATGTTCCCAAACTTTTTGTCAACCTTCTCTCCATATATCAGATGAAAAATTATGGCACCAAAAATAAATTCATATTCACACCAAATTCCATGGACATCTACGACATGTAAACCAACTCCAGGGTTGCTACCGGTGAGGTAAATCATCATTCTAGATTGAATACATTTTGTGAATTCATTCAACCTGATTCTTCTTTACTGCTTACTCATGATGATGAAATTAGTAGGATATGGCATGAAAGGTTTGGACATTTGAATTTCATATACATCCAACAGCTTAGCAAGCACAGATTAGTTGATGGTCTACCAAACATCCATTTCTCCAAGGGAGTATGTGAGGGATGTGTTCTCGGGAAACACCCTCAAGAGAAATTCGACAAAGGAAAGTCTCAACAAGCTTATACACCTTTAGATCTGATCCACAATGACCTTATGGGTCCTTTTCCACATCCATCCATCAGAAAAGAGAGGTTTGTTCTCATTTTCATTGATGATTTCTCACGTTTTACTTGGATCTACTTTCTTAGGAGAAAATTTGAGGTCTTTCAACACCTCAAAGATTTCAAATCCATGGTTGAGACACAATCTGAAAAGAAGATCAAAGTCCTATGAACTGATAACGGGGGAGAGTATGTGAATCATGAGATCCATAATCTTAGCCATGAGGTAGGGATTCAATTGCGGCATACCGTTCCCTATACTCCGCAGCAAAATGGAGTTGCTGAGCGAAAAAAACGATCTCTAAAGGAGATGGCATCTTGCATGTTGCATGCAAATTCACTACCACAGAGACTATGGGCCGAAGCACTTAATTGTACAACATACATCCAAAATAGATCTCCCCATAGATATTTCAAGGTTAAGACCCCTTATGAGGCTTGGAGCGTCCTCAAACCGGAAGTGACCCACTTTCACATTTTTGGTTCTTGTACATGGGCCCAGATTCCCTCTGAAAAGAGGAAGGCACTTGATCCACAAAGCACTGAGTGCATTTTTGTTGGATACCCTGACGCTGTGAAGGGATATCGTCTTATTGATCTTTCCTCGGACTGGATCATCATTGAGCATAGTTTCCAATTCAAGGATAGTGTCTCGCATGTACCTCAACAGCTGCATGCAGACACCTTCACTCTTCCACCTATCCAAGATGATGAGCATGCACATGTTGACTCTTCTTCAGATGAGAGTTCTGATTCAGACAACTCAAATGATTCAGATTCAGATTCAAAGTCAGTACAGTCAGATGTAGACTCAGAGCATCCAGATGTAGTTGCAGAGCTAGAGGAGAGGCCCAAGTGGGCACATATTACTCTTTAGGATGCACGGGATCTCGTCGGTGATCCAACTGATAGTAGGAGGACTCGATCTGATTTCGAGGAGCCTCATGTTGCACTCACTACCACTGAACCATTTCCTTCGAGGCATCTTTTCTTGGTTCAATCTTCAAATCCATAGTCTTATGGCAAGGCTACTAGAAATCCCTTTTGGGAATCTGCCATGCAAGAGGAGTACAACTTGTTAGCCTATGGCTTACCTTTACCAATCACTAAGTCTAAATTGTCACCTATATTTGTATTATTCACTTAGGATATTAGTAATATATCCTCAAGTGATGACTAATGAGTTAGTTAAGATTGCCTAGCCTAGTCATCATGCATGATTTTAGGATCTAGAGCAAATCTCTCTATGAGGTGGAATCACCCATTGTACTATAAATATGTAACATTGGAGTGAATACTTGAGTGTTAGCTAGTGAGCCTTTTCCTCCATGTTGTTATTCTTGTCTATATTTTATCAATTGGTATCTGCAACGAGAACATCTAGCCAAAGAGGAGTAATATGCCAATCAATCATATCCAAATTAGTCTCAATCATAACAAGTAATCTTCCAGGTATCATAGCAATGTACTCGACTTATTAAAAAAAAAAAAAAACTTAGATTTGATTTATGAAATAGGGTCTTTCATATCGATGCTATATTTTATCATGGTATATTTAAAGGAATTCCTGAAGATTTCATTGCTAATTTGACATGTGAGAAACATCTATCTTGAAAAATCTTCAATGATTCATATGTATTTCAATTCAAAATTAGATCTTGTGAAAGTTTGTGCTCGAGAGATTGATATAATAATGAGATTTTCCAATTTATGAATGAGGGAAGTTAGAGTGTTCCACAAGTTTTCTTCAGATCAATTCACACCAGACATTGATACATACTCTCTCACGCCCACCAATCCACATCTGCGATCTGTTTTACAATCTATCTCATACAACTTTCATGTGTAGCTGAAAAGAATAAACAATCTATGTACTTTTTTAATGGATCGGTTTATGAAGCTTTAGATCATGTCGAAAGCTTTAGATCTCGGATCGCTGCTGGGCTACCCTGGGAAGCTGTACTGGCTGCCGGAAAACCACTTACTGCTCACTGCCACGTTGTATCCACTCTGGGATGATAGCTTCATAGGCCTGCTTGATTTCCGGGAGAGAAAAGTCGTTTGGTACTGGACGGATTCAGAGGTTTCCCGGATTGTCGGGGACGACAAGGTGTTTTTGGATGCTGTTTCTATGGAGATTTCAACGCAATATTTGGTGAAACGAACATGCAACCTTCTGAACTGGTGCATGTGACTTGCGGACTGTATTTTTTCGTGCGATTTCTATAGTATCTATGATCAATGGCGATGGCTCCATAGAAAATGTATTTCCAATATATTCTCTATTTGCAAAAGAAATCTCTCGTGAACTTTTACACACCAAATATATACAAGTGCTCACAATTCTCCAAGTTTCCAAAGACGATGTCGTGTGCTGCCAGAGATGTGAGAACTGGTGAAATAATTTTGTGGAGAGAGTGTATGCGGTTGGATTCGAGACATCAAAGTGCAGAGACTTCGATCAAATGCAAATAAAATTAGAGTGAACCCTGGAACCACTGGTGCCAAGTACATTCATTACTTGGTGAAAAATAATAGGATGTTGTTAGCGTGCTGTCATTTCTCTAAATTCTGGAGAGTTTGTCGTTGGTTTCCCTTTCTCGTTGTTGTTTGCTGGAATAATTTTCTGTGCAGAGGAAATTGAGGTCGAAAAGGTGTGTTTTCAGCTATCATCGGATTTAGCGCGCTAACCGTTATTGGCGTTCCAACCCTCGGCTGATTTGAACATCAGAGATACTCTCCAATAGCAGGGTTACTTCTTTCGACGGGTCCCCAACCATATCCAGAACTAGAACACGACGTAACAAAACAAGTCTTTATATATTATTTCTTCAACGAAAGACACAAGTAATGACCCTTTTGGAGGCAAGTTATAAAAAATTCTTCTTGGAACAAAAAAAAATACGGGCAAAGAAATATGTCGTAGGTCTGCCAAACCCACGAGGCCTAGACGAAGCATGAACCCACCGATGCCATGGAAAAGCTTTGGGGAAAAGAGAGAAATTGTGCTCAGCAGGAATATTCATACGAGTTGCCTTGCTCTCAATAAAAGTCCTCCTCCTGCGTGCGAATGCCAAGAGATCTCATGGTGAATTTCTTTAGCAACTAGTATGTGCAGGTGTTGTCAGTGGTCAAATCTGCAAAGCAATATCCTGCCATTGTTATTTGGTGAAGTATGGAGAAATCCGGTGTGTCAGACTGACATTTAATTCTAACCTGATTAATCATTTCTACTTTGATCATGGCGGCTATCTCTCAACAAATCGATTACTGAGCAATTTATGCGATCTCTCCTCAAAAGTCAATTTCATGTGGCCTCCAACACATTCGTTGTTCGAATATTAACGGAAGATGTTACAAGGATCAGTTCTTTTAGTTCTAATGTTTCATATGCATATAAATCACTTTAAGTGCAAATTTTAAAAATATTATTTATGGTGGTTTAATTTGACATTTTTTAATGTCTTGTTATTAGCCATAAAAGGCTTGACTAAAGGAAGAAAAGTCTTCTTCAAAAATGTATATTTCTATTTCCTTATTCAAAAGGAAATATCATTGTAATCTTCAAAATTAATAAGAAGATTTATTGTGTTGTGGTTGGTGTCCTAGATCCACCTGAAATTGAATAAGGGGATCATAGGTACACTTGTATTTGTGTGTGGTGGTAATATTTTCATGGAGCATTATGACTTATGTCTAGTCTTGACATAATTATTGATCATTTAATACAATATACATCAAGTTAAGGAAATTCAAGCACTCGGTTAATGAAATTCAAGCACAATGGAGTGCAAGTAATCAAGAAGCAGCGAAGATATTAAATTAGCAATCATATCAACAATGCACAAATCAAAATTGTAATGGAAGGATAATTGGACATGACTTGGAGTTGAAAACATCATCAAATTTGAAGATCAACTCAACTTTGAATCATGATTTATTGTAACTTGCAAATAGTCCTTTTGTAAGTTTACTTGTCTTTATAAATCAAGTGAAATTGAATTTGTCATAAGGTGCATTTTCGGCTGAGCCCGACACTCTAGAGTCATTTTTGAGTTGTAATTGACAAGGATGAGTACTTGAAACTCATATCATTGTAATACTTTGAGATGCATTTTCGGTGGTAACCGACATCCTCAACTTCTTGAAAGCAAGTTCAAGCAAATAAATTCAAGCGAGCAAGTACAAGTGAACGAGAAGTTCAAGCGAGCATGTTCAAATGGAGCGAAGTCATGAATTAATAGAGTTACTGAACACTCTAATAAACACCACTGAAGACGACACAGTGACATTGAACAAAGAAACTCTTCAACCAGTGCTAACTTGTTTGCAAGTGATGCAAGCTAAAGTTAGACTTCTTCAATCTCTATCCCAACTACTGAATGAATTGACTGATCTTAAAAATCAACAGCCAGTGAATTGTTCCGAACTAGTTTTTGTTCAGAACAACCCTCTCTATGATGATAATAATGATGATGATAAAGATGATGATGATGAAGTTTTTAATCAACAGTCAGTGAAGGAAGAACATAGTGATACAACTTTAAAATCAGTTTCAGACGAAGTTGAATCTATTCATGAACCTACATTTCAAGAGTTTTCTTTTGATTTCAATGAAGAAAACCTTTCAATGATGCATCAACATGTAGTAAATTTGCTTCCATGGATTTCAAAGCAACAGGTTCAGAATACTCTTTCCAAGCCCATCATCAGACCTTGGGAATAAATCATCTACAACAAGAATAGAATAGGAATTGGATATGACAAGGAAGTTACCTTTCATATTCCTGATTATTCCAGACTAATCAAGTTCCAAAGTGCTGGATTCCTTCAAAAAGCTTCAACTTCACTTGTTCAAGTTCAACATCAGAATGATAAGTGTCAACATTGTAATCGAGTTGGTCACAAGGAGAATCAATGTTTTGATCTCCATCCTTGCCAGCATTGTGGCAAGCATAACCATTCTTCAGATAGATGTTCAACACTAAAGAAACCTACAAGATTGAAAATTCACTATGAGTGGATTGATCCTTGGAAATGGTCATCAACAACCAAGCGATTATATAAGTCTTACTGTAGAATTCAATCTCGAGTAAAGACCAATCTTGTATCACATAACATTTGTGTACCTCACATAAGTGGTCCCCTTATGGCGTATCTTTCGAGCATGGCCCTCACGGGATGAGATAACATGTCATTTTTTCTGCATGCCCACTTTGTGTTCTGCTCAAATGGAACAAGTATGGTACTCTCTTGAGCATAGAAGGGGGGAGTACAATGATGTAACTCTCATGCACCTTAAGGGGGGGAGTTCAAAATTCCAGTGAAGATGGTTCATGAAACCACTTATGGTCTCTCCTTTCAGCTGACAAAGGGAGAAATTGATGTTGGAATCGGTTGTTAGACAAAAATTTTCGACAACAACAAACATCAAGTATGCCAGATGAGCATGAAATTTTCCATATGGGAAACTGCGGTCTATAGATGACGGACTTTGGCAGAATTATGGTTCAATAAGTTTAAGTTGAATCATATAGATTTTGATTTTGAGAGCAATGATGTGAACATTTGGTTCACATCGATGGTCATTCGACCTAGAAGAGGACAATAGGATCCTTCTGCATTGCAGCTTGGCATTTGATTGAGTTGTCAGGCATTTTCAGGGATGTGTCATACTAGAAGCTGATTCACTTCTCTTGGTTCGCTCTCATCAGATTTGAGTTTACATTAAGTATACAATTTGCATGCATCCTGGCTCACATGATTACATAGTGAGATTTTCCAGAGATGGAAGACTTTGACAGGATTATGGTTCAATGACTTGCAATTGAATCATACACAGTTTACATTGGGATGTTTTTAGACACCTAAAAACCATCAGATACATGGTATCAATTGATCAGTGGTTATCCCAAACCACAGATTCAGAGAGAACTTTCAGTGATACACTAATAGTAGAGTGGTGATACTACATGTTCACCAATTAACAGAAGACATCAGATTCTTCTAGCTAAAATACTTGGCAAAATGATCAAATTGTCAAGCAATCAGGAAATGTTCATATATTGCAGTTGTTCACTTCCATATCTCAGCTCTCTTCTAGTTCATTTCAAATGAACATGTTCAGCATCTAGATTGGTGATTTTTTAGGCAGTTCTTCATTGAGGCTCAGCACAAGAGTTTTAGTATGAAGACTTGGAATTGATACCAGTTTATGCTTTATTGTTGGTATGATTGATCGGACTTGTGATTGAGGGGGGGATTGTTAGCCTATAGCTTACCTTTACCAATCACTAAGTCTAAATTGTCACCTATATTTGTATTATTCATTTAGGATATTAGTAATATATCCTCAAGTGATGACTAATGAGTTAGTTAAGATTGCCTAGCCTAGTCATCATGCATGATTTTAGGATCTAGAGAAAATCTCTCTATGAGGTGGCATCACCC
>JASDQU010306928.1:105028-115164 GCA_032191745.1 Picea mariana | reverse complement strand
CAAAATCCCCCTAATTAAAATAGTGGGGGGAAATCCCCCACATAGAGTTCCTTCAAGAAATGGGATCCAAGCACGACTGAAACAAACCTTTGAATTAGGAAGATAATCAGGCTCCACAACCAACAATATCCCACTTTGAGACTGATCACAACAACTCCACTGTTGTTGTACCTGTTGGACTATGATCCAACTTGGACCTGGAAAATTTCTCATCTTCACCTTCATGCTTGAAGACCAACTAAAGCTGAGTAGGAACTCAATTTCTCTTCGGTTACTACCTTTCTTAACATGTTTAGAGGATTCTAGCTACTATGTATCTTTTCACACTTCAAATGTCCATCTTCCAAGATAGATCATATGAAATGGTACTTGATATGTATATCATTATTATTATAATGGAAGGTTGAGTTCTTTGCAATACAAATGGCACTCTTGTTGTCACAATGCAACTTGTTATTCTCTTTCTTCTTTCCCAATTCCTCCATAAACCTTTGTAACCAAATCATCTCTTTACTAGCCTCTGTAGCAACAACATACTTTTCTTCCATTGTTGAAAGTTCCACAACTTTTTTCAGTTACGAAATCCAACTTACTAATGTTCCACCTATAGTAAAAACATACCCTGTGGTGCTCCTCTTGCTATCTTTATCACATGTTATATTTGAATCAACATATCCTTGTACAACAGTGTCTAAACCTCAAAAAATTAATGCATGAGTAGCAGTACCTCTAAAATACCTGATAATCCACTTTACTGCCTCACAATGTTCTTTACCTAGATTGTTCATATACCTACTCACAATTTCGACTACATGTGCAATATGTGGTCTTGTACAAACCATCACGTACATCAAGCTTCCAATTATTGATGAATAAGGGACCCTAGACAAGTATTCTCTCTCCTCATGTCTTGGGACACATTTACTTTGTTAATTTTAAATGGATTTCCAAAGGTGTACTAACGGGTTTTCCATTCTGCATTCTAAACCTCTCCAACACCTTCTCTATGTACTCACCCTGATACAATGTAAACTTGTGAGGTTTCATGTCTCTTGTTATTATCATACCAATGATTTTATTTGCAACACCTAAATCCTTAATCACAAATAAATTAGCTAATTTCTTCTTGAGCACATTTATATTCTGCATATTAGACCCTGTAATAAGAAGGTCATCTACATACAATATCAAGATAATATAGCTTCCATTTTCTAGCCTTTTAAAATAAACACAATTATCATAATGGCATCTAATATAACCTTGTTCTGTTATAAACTTGTCAAAATTCTAATACCACTGCCTTGGAGCTTTCTTTAGGAAATAAAATCTCTTCTTCAAACTGCATACCAAATTCTCCTTTCCTTTGACCTCATACCCCTGTGGCTGCTGCATATAAATATCTTCCTCTAAATCCCCATGGAGAAAAGTTATTTTTACATCTAACTATTCAAGATGCAAATCTTATACTACCAAAAGACTCAAAATAGTCCTAATTGAATTCATCTTAACAACAGGAGAAAATATTTCATCAAAATATGTACCTTTCCTTTGTACAAACCACTTTACAACAAGTTTAGCCTTGTACTGCTTTTTTCCTCCATCTTCTTCCTTCAACCTATAAACCCATTTATTATGCAACTCTCTTTTTCCTACATGAAACTGAACCAAGTACCATGTCTGGTTATTTACCAAGGAGTCCATTTCCTCTTTCATTCCTTTCTACCACTTATTTTTAGTTTCTACCTATATTGTCTCTTCACCAATTTTTGGTTCACCAGAATCAGCCAACAATAAATAATACAATGAAGGAGAGTATCGTTTAGAGGGTCTACTTAACCTGATACATCTTCTAATAACACATGCAGAAGTTTGAGGTACATGTTTCTCCTATTGTTGTACATTTTTATTTTCTGGTACCTTTGGAATTTCTTTTTTAGTGATCTCATCAAGCATTGTGTATTCTAGTTTTTATTTTTCTTGTTTCTTTCCCTGCAACTGATGTTTGTACATGACCTTCTCATTGAATATGACATCTCTACTACTAATTATTTTTCAATTTCCATAATCCCATAAGCGATAACCAAAATCATTAACACTGTATCTTGGATTTTCCCTCAAGATTTGTTCTATTTTATTTATCAATATGGACAAATGCTTCTCAACTGAAAGTCTTGAAAAAATGATAGTTTACCTTTTTACATGTCAATGCCTCCTCTAAAATTACACCATCCAAAGATCTTGAAGATCTTTTGTTTATTAATTAAACAACAATATCTACAACATCTGCCCAAAACTATAAGGGAAACCCAACATGCAATATCATACTCCTTGCATGCTCCATGATTGTCATGTTCATCGTTTATGACACACCATTTTGTTGTGGTGCTCGTAGAACTATTTTCTCTCTATAAATCAGATGGTATGAACAATAATCATCAAAATGATTGCTCCAATATTCACCTCCATTGTTTGATCTAAGACACTTCAACATTTTTCCTGTCTCATTCTCAACCAAATCTTTCCATTTCTTAAAAGTATCAAGAACATTAGATTTTTGTTGAATGCAATAACCCCAAGTTTTTCTAGTTCCATCATCAATAAAAGTAACATAATAATGAGAAACACCAAGAGATGATACTTGAGTTGGTCCCCATACATCTGTATGAACAAGCTATAAACTTTCACTCTTGTTTTCTTTTTCAACTCTGAGAAATTTGACTCTCTTCTGTTTTCCATAAACACAATGCTCACAGAAATCCAAATCAATTTGTTTAAGATCTGGAAACAAATTTATTTTTTGAAGTATTTGAATCACTTTCTCACTCGTGTGTCCAATCCTATGATTCCAAAGTGTTGCATCCACTCCTATAGAAGCTAAAGAGATGGATGAATCAGTATTAATAGTACATAAACACACTGTACCTACCTTCTCTCATTTTTCTATCACTAGAGATCCTTTGGTGACCTTCCATGCCTTATCTGTAAATATAGATATACAACCTTCACTTGCCAACTTCCCTGTTGAAATTATATTTTTCCTTAGATCTTGAACATGTATTACCTCTTTCAATAACCATTGTTTTCCATTCTTTTTCTTTATTTGTACCTTACCCATTCCAAAAATTTTGCATGGTGCATCATCACCCAAATGAACTTGTCCAAAATCACCTTGAAAATAATCTAAAAAATCTTTCCTATGGGGTGTGGCATGAAATGAAGCCCTTGAATATACTTCCCAAGACTCAAATATATTATCTACAGAAAGAATCAAAGCATATTGTAACACAACACTTATTACAATTGCTTCTTGATTTTTCTCCTACTTTCCATCTCTTTATTTCTTTGGAGATCTATAGTCTTTCTTCAGCTGTCCTTTCTTCCCACAATTCCAGCACTCTATCATTCCTAGTCTTTATTTGGATCTTCCCTTTCTATAATTTCCATGGTTCCTTTAGCCCTTTCCTATATAATTTTGTATTCTCCTATTCTCCATGGTCAATGCATCACATAATGTCTCACCTATGCTTTTATGTCGCATTTCCTTGCTAAGGATAACAACAACAACATCATCAAGTTTTAGAGTATTTTAACTAGAGACAAAGTTACTTACAGCCATGACAAAGACATTCCATCTTTCTGCCAATGAGCATAGGATTAGAAGAGCCCCAACCTGATCATAAAAGTTGTTGGCCCTTGAMCAATTTTTGGAAATACTTAGTCAGGTTTGACCTATTTTTGGACTTCAACAGGCTGTCGAAGGTGGAGCACCAATTGAAGTGGAGATTACGGGATCTCACCCCCCTTTTAGGGATTTTTGGGTTTTGGGCTTATGTAACGGGTATGGGATGTCAGCCCATGGTTTTACCCATGTTTGGGCCCATTTTGTAACGTATAAATAGATATCTAGGTGATGTAGGAAGAATCCAATGTGCTAAGTGTGAATAGTTGTAGATGCTTTGTGCATGCTATGTGTTAATAACTTGCAGAGCTAAGTGCAAGTGATTGTAAGAAGCTTGTGTATAGAGAGTAAGAAGGCTTTGTGATTAAACCTAGCTCAAGGAAGGAGGATTTGGCGAGGTGTGCGTAGATCTCCTATCCTATGCGGACTGGGTTCTGAGGATTTGTGCATGTAAGGACATTGACAGAAGATAATAAAGAAGACGAAGAGTTGGTGGACGTAGCCCCAGGTTAGGGGTGAACCACGTATATCCTGTGTTATGGTTTCTTTGTGCATTATGGTTGTTTTATTTCTCATATGATTTATGATTAGTATAGTAATGTATGCTTAGATGTATATGATACAATATCTTAGTGCTTGGTGATGTGAATGAGTACCATATCTGGTTTATTTTGATGTGCTTAGTGCTTGAATGTGTTGGATCTTGTTGAATATTGCGTTGCTCTATAATTAGGGTTTGGATCTGCGATGTAAATAAGGGTTAATTACTAATGAATGTTGACTACTAACTGTTTTGTTAGAGTATTGTAATCACATATCTGTGTCCCAGCTAAGGTTGCAGACACTGGAGTCCTACAACCACCCCTGCCTCTACCTCGAGTGAGACTTCATCTTCTTCACAGGTGTTGCCGAAAGGACCCGCAGTTAGGGTTTTGTTGGTGCATTGTTGAAGCGTTGAACCCTGGGTCTGCCCATGTGCCAACAAATGACCAAGTTGCAGAAGGTGCTCACACTCGATGACTTCAACTTCATCATCGCAGTTGTATCAGATGCCTCAAAAGATATTTTGCAGAGAAATGAAGCTAAGAAAGAGACCATGTATGAAAGAATTGAAGCAGAACTATGAGGGCTATAGAAGGCCCTTCACTCCAGCTACACAGTGTCCATTCTTCCCCCGCCATCAGAAGAAAAACAGTTGGGAGATGAGCCTACCCAGCTCCGCAGACTAGCTGATGCGACCGAAGCTCACCTTCTTTGCACACAAGAAGAAACAAAACAGGCCACAGTGGCCCTAAACCAAGCACAAGAGGAAGTGATAGAGCAATATTGAGTTGGGAAACAGGAAAAGGATGACTGAAAAACAAATTTATAAGAGGAGAAAGCGCATATATAGCATAATAAAGAACAGTTGCTCGTGGAGCAGGTTGGAGAAAAAGAAGCAGTCAGTGGAGAACTTCACTCTGTGACAGGCTTAGAGGAAAAGGAGGAAGACCCAGTGGAACATCAAGTAGCACAGCTTGTTGAAGCCATCTAGCAGCTTCAATAGAGAATAGTATATCTAGAGATACAAATAGTACCAAGTACTCTATAGGATGTGCGAGACCAAAGAGAAGCCACTACCCAGAGCATAGTTGAGAGGATCAGAGCATTATCTTTGGAATGTAAACAACTTAGTAGTATAAGTGCAAAGATTTATGAGTGACTTACTGAGGAACCTAAACTAAATACACTGGAGTCATAGCTCCATGAGGCAAAGAAACAAGTGGCGACAGTATAGACATAGTTGAAGCTCCTGTCAGCATTTGAAAGAATGAAAAGATCCCAGGAACAATGCACTTCTCAAAAGTAGGTCCATACCATACAGAGAAAAGTCATGGAAGTGACTCAGAGGCTTTGAGGATATTGAAAGTCGAAGAGAAAAGCTAGAACAAGTAGTCACTTCAGTAGAACAATGGTTAGAGGGACCTACGAATGAGGTAGTTATTCAATAGTTCACCGATCAGGAGGCCTTGGCGAAGTAGCAGGTCAAAGCATCTCGATCCAGGCTCGAGGCTTTTGAGGTGGAGCTACCCAGACCAGAGTGACTCAGGACGGGTCACGGGTGAGTGTTGGGGGCCTATTTTCCCTTGACAAAGTTTTGGAGATCCTTGGTAATGTTTGACTTATTTTAGGACTTCGACGGGTTGTCGAAGGTGGAGCACAAGTCAAAGCAGAGATCGTGGGATCTCGGCCCCCTTTTAGGGATTTTTTGGTTTTGGGCTTTTGTAATGGGTATGGGATGTCGGCCCATGAGTTTACCCATGTTTGGGCCCATTTTGTAATGTATAAATAGATATCTAGGAGATGTAGGAAGAGGCCAATGTGCTAAGTGTGAATAGTTGTGGATGCTTTGTGCATGATATGTGTTAAGAACTTGCAAATCTAAGTGCAAGTGATTGTAAGAAGCTTGTGTATAGATAGTAAGAAGGCTTTGTGCTTAAACCTAGCTCAGGGAAGGAGGATCTGGCGAGGTGCACGTAGATATCTTATCCTATGTGGAGTGGGTTCTGAGGCTTTGTGCATGTAAGGAGATTGACAAAATATAATAAATAAGATGAAGAGCTGGTGGACGTAGCCCCAGGCTGGGGGTGAACCACGTATATCCTATGTTATGGTTGCTTTGTGCATTATGGTTGTTTTATTTCTCATATGATTTATGCTTAGTATAGTAATGTGTTCTTAGATGTATCTGATACAATAGATTAGTGCTTGGTGTTGTGAATGAGTACCAGATCTGGTCTATTTTGATGTTCTTAGTTCTTGAATGTGTTGGATCTTGTTGAATACTGCATTTCTTTGTAATTAGGGTTTGGATTTGCGATGTGAATAAGGGTTAATTACTGACGAATTTTGACTACTAAGTGCTCTATTAGAGTATTGTAATCACAAATTTCTGTCCCAGCTAAGGTTGCAGACACAGGAGTCCTGAAACTACCCCTGCCTCTACCTCGGGTAAGACTTCATCTGCTTCATAGGTGTTGCTAAAAGGGTCGGTAGTTAGGATTTTTTGGTGTGTGGTTGAAGCGTTGAACCCTGGGTCTGCCCCTGTGCCAAAAAAAGTCCATTTTTACAGAACTTGGTTGAGTAGTAACTGTATTAAATTCATTTAAATGATATGCAAGTGACCCACCTTTTGACATATTAATATTAAATAATATCTTCATTATAAATACCTTATTGGACATCGAAGGTTTTTCATACAGTTTATCCAATGCATCCATCAACTCCTTTGTTGTATTTCCTTTTTAAATATTTAAATCCATCGATGATGTCAAGGTCAATCATATCGTTCCTAGTTCCTTTTAGTCAAGAACCTCCCATTCTTCCTTTGTTATTCCACCTAATGGTAGGAATAGATCTTTCTAATATAAATAAACTTCCATATGCATCTTCCATAACTCATAGTTTTGGCCGTTAAATTTCTCTAACCTAAACTTTCCATCTTCCACCATTTCTTTCACTTGAACCAAGAACTCATTTTTCCCACATGTTACCTTTCGCTCTGACACCAGTTGTTAGAAAAAAAGGATCGCGGAGAAATAAATTAAAAAAATGTGGAAATAAACACAGAAGATACATAATACAATAGAGACACAGATATATGTGGTTCAACCAGTGTAGGTTATTGTTATTGGATAAATCGGTAGGTGCAGACACTAACAGATCTCCCTAGATCCACCTGAATCTAGAACAAAGGAAGACAGGACATGACTCTTTCCCTAGGTTTTGACCATTGAATTAACTAGGAGGCAAGAACAAATAACAGACCTTATTATCGCTTCCTATGTTCTTTGTTGCTCCCACTTTGCTCCAGTTCTTTCATGCAGTCAAGACCAAGACAACACAAACCAACCAAAGTGAAGATAGCACAATCTATTCAACAGTCAACCTATGTATATGATCAAGGAATTATATAATAAAGTGGAAATAGCTTTATGGGAAAGGGACATGCCACTGTATTATATTAATGGAAAGTAAAGATTACAACCTGAGCCTTGATGTCACAAACTTCCTTTCGATGGCCCTTGGCTCCGACACACACACTTGCTCAATCCTTGCATGAAGAAGATCAAATCCTCTTGGTAGACTTTCTGGAGTCTCCAAGATGATGTTCAAGCTTCAGTCCTTCACACAATTCTTTCACCAATTCTCTAATGAATCTTTCTTAACCTTTTCCATGAGAATTCCCTCAATATATAGGAGAGAATGAATTATTTAATTGGATAAGAATGATCCCAAAATATCAGGGAATCCAGTACTAGGATAACCATTCGAATGCCAACCCATCCTTCTAGAATATTCCCTTCTAGAAGCATTGAGAAATCATCTTTTTCCTTGCTTTAGGAAGAGTTCACACCCTAGTTGTTCAACACAGTGCGAGAAGTTCACACCCTGGCTTAAGGCAGCCTGCGAGAATGGGTCATTCTCGCAACCAAATATACTAGCAGCCTGCGAACCTTCTTCAAAAATGAGGTTTATGTGGAGAGATGAAAGTAACTTTTCTCAGGAGAAAGTTCTTATGAAGAGCCTGAGTACACCATCATCAATACATCATCATGACGACCAAAATTATGGGTAATAGAATGCCCCCCAAAGTATGAGGTTGGAATCAGTGACAGCCAAAAGACTTTGTAAGTTGCATGTGTGTGTCGAGAACCAGGAGCACACCTAATCGAAAACCTGCGAACAATCAAGCATCTGCAGAATATCATATATACCAATTCTGAGGTAGGCATTCCCATACTTAGATCATAGACTGATGACAATTGTAGACCTGGGTCATGGCCACCAATCATACGCTATGGATCCATGCTATCAAAATATAGCATAGCCACCAGGAATACACTCTGGATCTATGCGAGAATATTCAAATTGAGATGACATAGCTAGGAGACATACATAGTGGATCTATGTGTCACGGATTATACATACTCCATCGCAACCTAGACAAAAGAGATGATATCCAGGGTCTTCAATCTCATCGCTCAAAGTACGAATCTAACCATGTGATTACATATGTTGAAGTTGAACATGGCAGAAACCACTTGATTACCAGTCATTGATGAAACCGTTAACAAGTGCAAGGGAAATCACCATTGATGTCAATGACTCCCAAGGTACCCTAGTACAATCCACCTAGTGTGAATGAATGAGTTGAAGTCAAACACCAGATGGAATCTTTTGATCAGGGGTCAATGATGTAAACCCCTTGTTGAAAGCGAGGAAACCCGCCATTGAGGCATGCAAGCTCCAAGGTGCCAAAGAATTTCTAAGTCTTGATTCTGGATAATGAGCTGAAGTCAACGGAACAAAAATTGTCACAGAAGGGCCTTGATGTATACCCCATCAATGACATGAAATGAGTAACATATTTTGAAGGTGAAACGGAGTATGATGTAAATTGTACCGGACACAGGGAAGGCTGACACGGAGAGAATAGACAACTGCAGATGGCCGACTCAATATAGGTTTCAGATGGACTTCTCTTGAACATATGAATGACACGACCAATGATTTGGCGGCATTGACTCAAAGACAACATAGGGAATGACCTTGTAGCAAATCGAATGAGAGACAAATGGATTTCCCAAACTGGCTTCAAATGATGAATAGGGGGTGTCATGTTCAAGAGTGACACTTACTGCCAATCAATACGAAGATGAAAACATATCCCTTTCCCAAATTTTTCCCCACCATTTCTGGTGGGTACCTCTTTATTTTTACGCAAGCTTGAGGAGGATAACATATGCTTGTTGATGTAATCTCATCCTTCGGACGAGTCCCTCGGAGTATGTTTAACGAACCCTAAGAAGGAGTGGTTCGGTCCCATCACGGGTCTGTCAATGTTTGTTTAACGAGTCCAAAGATAGAAAACTCGAAGGTTTTTCATGATTATAGAGTCTGGAAAAACACTTAAAAGAGAACTCTCTCAGTTCCTTTTTCGTAAAATAGTCCGATGAGACCGAAAAAGAGATAAATTATCGCTCACCAGACACTTTCTTCAAATACTTTATCAAGCGTGAAAATAGCAAGGTCGCTCAACGATCTTTTCATGTTTAGAGAGTCTGAAAAGAGATTAAAGAGGACTCCAGGGGGGTTCCTTTTTCGTATAACCTTGTTGAGCCTGAAAAAGTGATAAAAGTATGCTCGATCACGTTCTCATGTATTTGCGAGCGCAAGAACGGACAAAAACCACGCTCGAGGTTTTATACAAAAAACCATAAAAAATAATCAAAACATGCAATGATAAAGAAAAATTTATATCCGCATCCCTGCATAGGAACCTTGAAATCATTACGCCTGCAAAAATTACACTCAAAAGGACATTAGGGATTAAGGTTTAATAGATAAATAATCATAAAAAACCAAATGACATAGTAAAAGTAAATAAAAAAGAAGTAACAACTCTTTTACCATA
>JASDQU010306928.1:79360-94632 GCA_032191745.1 Picea mariana | reverse complement strand
ATCAACAAAGCAGGGTGAGTAACTCTGTCAATATCAATGCAACCTCGTGCTTGACCCTTGTGTGAGAAGGGCTTCCCAGGACAAGATGTTGCAAATGGAATTTAACACTCCATAACATAAGATGCTATTGTGTGTTTTGTGCTTTTGGAGAGTGTATCTCTCTTCCTACTCCAAAGCACTAACCTAGCTAAATGTTGGTGTAATAGAGCCCTAGCAAAGAGTTACTAGATAAATTTTATGATTACACAATGTTATTAAGAGTTGTTGTTTACTCAAAGAAAATGAAGATGAAACTTATGTTGTATGACTCTGACCCAAACAATGCATGGATGAGAATGAAATATATCACTTTTCATTCAATGAATCTTATGTATGGGAGGGAAAGAGAAAGTTTTCCAGATCAACCTTGAACTACAATGCAAAATTTTCTTGAAAATGCAATTGCAACAAATCATGCATCAAATAACAATTCTCGATTCTTCTTTTTCAACAACTTCAACAATTTGATTTTCAATTTTTTCGAAGACAAAAACAATTTTTTGAAAGAAAAACTTTGTTCACTTTTCAAAAAGGACCCTCACTATGCCAATGAGAGTACAAAAAATCAGAAACCAATGAACAATCAATGATTAAAAACCCAATCCACTCTTTCAATGAAAACAAAAATTAAAAGCAAACCAATCTAGTCTTTTCAAACGCATAAGAAAATGATTTTTCAAACCATAAGCAAATGATAAAGACCAAGAAAACTCAACTTTCAATCAATCACTGGTTCTTAACTAATCAAACACACTCAGATTCTGAAGTCAGAGAGAATGGTTTTCCCAAGAAAAGTCAAGAAATGAAAGTCAAGACCAAAATGACAAGAAGAGCCTTGAAATCCTAAGATTGTTCATGCATGAAAATGAAGACAAGAAGAACATCAAACAATGATCCAAGAAACTCTTATGAGGCACCTAGACTGATCTGGGCAGTGTAAGATGCCAAAGCTCAAATCCTAAAAATTGAAAAAATGAGTTCACAGGCTGGTAGTATTACACAGTGCGAGAATTAGTGATTCTCGCAGGTGACCTTTGAGCAAGGTGCGAGAACCTCACACTGCAACCTAAAGGCAGAGTGCAAACTCTATGGATTCTTGCGGGCTACAGTGAAGTGCAGTGCGAGAACCTCTGAAACTAGTCAAATTTTTGGAAAATGAAGCAAAAATTGAAAAAGCCTCTGGACCCAGAGGGTCTATCAGGATATTCTGAAGACTCAGAGATTGATAGGAAAGGAGAAAAGTGAAACAAGAGCAAATGGCCATAGAAAAATACCAAAAGCCACAAAGAAAATGGGATTGTTCCCCACTATGGTCGCCAATTTTGTTATTGGATAAATCGGTAGGTGCGGACACTAACAGATCCACCTGGATCCACCTGGATCTAGAACAAAGAAAGACAGGACATGACTCTTTCCCTAGGTTTTTACCATTGAATTAACTAGGAGGCAAGAACAAATAACATACCTTATTATCACTTCCTATGGTATTTGTTGCTCCCGCTTCGCTCCAGTGCTTTCATGAAGTCAATACCAAGATAACACAAACCAACCAAAGTGAAGATATCACAATCTATTCAACAATCAACCTATGTATATGATCAAGGAATTATACAATAAAGTGGAAATATCTTTATGGGAAAGGGACATGCCACTGTATTATATTAATGGAAAGTAAAGATTACAACCTAAGCCTTGATGTTGCAAACTTCCTTTCGATGGCCCTTGGCTCTGACACACACACTTGCTCAATCCTTGCATGAAGAAGATCAAATCCTCTTAGTAGACTTGCTGGAGTCTCCAAGCTGTTGTTCAAGCTTCAGTCCTTCACACAATTATTTCACCAATTCTCCAATGAATCTTGCTTAACCTTTTCCATGAGAATTGCCTTAATATATAGGAGAGAATGAATTAGTTACTTGGATAAGAATGATCCCAAAATATCATGGAATCCAGTACTAGGATAACCATTCGAATACCAACCCATCCTTCTAGAAGATTCCCTTCTAGAAGCATCAAGAATTCATCTTTTTCCTTGCTTTAGGAAGAGTTCGCACCCTAGTTGTTCAACACAGTGTGAGAAGTTCGCACCCTAGCTTAAGGTAGCCTACGAGAGTGGGTCATTCTCACAACCAAATATACTAGCAGCCTGCGAACCTTCTTCAAAAATGAGGTTTCTGTGAAGAGATGAAAGTAAATTTTCTTAGGAGAAAGTTCTTATGAAGAGCCTGAGTACACCATCATCAATACATCATCATGACGACAAAAATTATGGGTAACATTTATGTCCACCAGAGAAATTTTCAGGTACTTCTTTTATTAATGTCCATGAAACTGAAGGAATCCAACCTACAACACACCTATTGTAAGTTCCTCTTATTTCTCTCACAGTATCCTCTCTTAGAATACAATATTGACACACATTCACAGCCACAATATAATTCTCTCATGAAAAGAGGGTTTCCTTCTGGGGTGAAAAACTATAACATAAATTCTACCGTCAAATCTGGGACTTTATAATGAATGGTTCATATTGACTAAAAAATTAAATTATTTTACAAGGAAAAGTTTTCCCAAAATTTTTCTTCATGGGACTTTCCCATGAATCACTCTCTAGGTGGGCTCCATTAATTGTCGTCACACCCCCCCTAGACCCTTTTGATGACAATAGTGGATCCAAGAATGACTAAAAAAAACCTATAAATCGGGAAGATAATCAGGCTCCACAACCAACACCTAGGGTCTTACAACCCACGCACAGGAATGCCAACAAATGGTTCCATTTTCGAGACTGGGACTTTTGTGATTAAGGGGATGTTTTGGAGGTCGACTAAGAATGATATTTCATAATGATTGGAAAGAAAGGAATGATATTTTTCTCCAAAAGAGAAAATAAACCCTTGGATGAGTGACAAGCAATGGATGCAAAGGTATGTGTTCACAAATATGCATGAAATTGTCTTTGGTGAATTTCCAATTATTCTGACTGAGTGGCTAGAAATATTAGTGGAGAAAACTGCAAGATACAATGTTGAGGAATTTGACTCCTGAATTGGTAAGACAACTAAATTTTGTAAGTAACGCAACTACTTGACCAATTGATTTTTGGTTGGATAGCATAGTAGGAGGTTATGTTACATAATGTGTCGTAGATTGTATTCAATCATACAGTGTTCCAGATAGAAAATTTATCAAAGGTTTGCGCAGGAGGTTCTTGAAATAATTAGGTACATGGATAAAGATGTTATTGTGTGAAAATAACCTGATGATAATGTAACCTAATGATGTTATTGTGTGAAAATAACTTGAGACAGAGATGGACTAAGGATGCAAGAATAGGGTATACAAGAGGAAGAATGTAAATTTGGAGAGTTACAAAGAGGAAGGAGGTATAAGAGGTAAAATACTAGGGATGAGAAAGGAGAGCCTTGCAGTGAGCCAGAGGGGAGAGAGCATTATGCACTAGTCCGAATCATGGAGGTACCATACATAGGAGGAGAAGAAGAAGAGTTTCATTCCATTCCAATAATAGAAGAATCAGTAAGTCCTACTCAGATAGGATCATGTGTCAAATCCACGACCCTATGTGCGTCACCACAATCAGAAATAACATTTGAATATTTTTCAAAATCAATTGCAGTTAGCTAAGGAGGACCAAATAGTAGCAGTCAGAGTAGTGGAAGTAGTGCACTGAGTCAGAATCAAAGTCAACCAGCATCGCTAGAAGGAGGGACTATGGAAAGAAACATGGTAGACATAGATAATACTCTTAGACTTCATGAGTTCCATGGAGTGGGCCCAGAGGATCCAAAACAATATATGTTTGTCTACGAAACAATTTGGGTTGCAAAGAATGTAAAATATGAAGCTATGAAGACTGTGCATTTAGTGACAACATTTAGAGGCTATGAGATGGTATGGTATATGAATCTATAGAGAATCATGAAAATAGGATATTCAAGGACATTTGTAGATATTAAGAAAGTACTATTGAAGGATTTCAAGTATCCAAAGTCAAAGTTGCAGTACATCACAAAACTGAAGGAGATTAAAAAGGTACAAACAGAGTCGGTATGGGAGTTTGACCAGAGATTTAAGGATGTGATTAGTAGACTGACTTTCGAGATCCCATATCAAAAAAATATGGAATGGTTTATTGTAGCGATTATACCACACATTCATAGACCATTGATCAAACAGAAGGTTGTGTCACATCTCCAGGCATTGGAAATTGCAATGAAATTGGAATCATCTTTGGTGGGAGATAGTGGAGGAATGGAACATATTCAGACACATTTAGTTGTGTTTACAATGCAACTGGAATAACTAAAAAAGGGAAAGAAGAAATGTGAGATATTCTGGTGTACAAAATGTAGGACTGAAGGCCACCACAAGGACAAATGCCCAACATTCCCGTAGTATTTGGTGACAAGAATGACGAATCCATTACTGAGAGCAGGATATTCTGATATATGTAAGAAATGGGGCCATCACCCAACAAAGTTCCCATTACTACAGAAATATTAGATCACCCCAAAGAACTTGTTCTGTAGATTTTTCAAATCAGTGGGACATGAAGAAAATGATTGTCACCCATTTGGCTTAATGAAGGAGCGCACATCAGATATGTATAGGATTCAGGAGAAAAATGTTTCAGCAGAAGTAGGGGGTCAACAATATAACAATCAAAGATGTTTCAATCAAGGGAACATAGGAAAATTTGGCAGAGGCCAAGGTAGAGGGAATTTTGGTAGATAAAGAGGACCAATCATATGTTATAAATGTAATCAACCTAGGAACTTGGACCATGACTCCCAGAATCCATGTACGATGTGCACATATTACAGTGCACTAGATCACTTGACAAAATACTATCCCTAACTAGTTGTGAAGTGGCATGCCACAAGAAACCAAAATTAAAATCTGAATCAGAACGTACAGAAGATATAAACTGAGAGAGACAATGAAGGACGAAGAGTAGTAGTTGTTACACATGGAGGAGATAGAACAGGGGTTGATATGATGAATGAAGGAAAGTAGACTGAGAAGTAGGTAAGGAAGTCAATAGTTCTTATTCTAGACTTTTATCCTTAGTGAGAGAAGGATACATATCAGAGAGAAATAAAATAAGTACTTGGGAAGGATTGGGGAGCATCAATATCATATGTGCCTCATGTAGAAGATTGTGTTATGCCAGAGAAGCCAATGGGAAAGGAAAGAAGGCCAATATAATTCTTGAGGAGTTGTGTAGAGATAATGAAGGATGAAACTATGCTAATTAAACTATATGACATGATTTATCATTGAACAAAAGGAAGGGAAACTCCTATTGCACAAGGGATGGTAAATTAGGTACTGCGCAAGAAGCGAACCAGTAAAGAATTTAGATTCAGTTCATATATTGGAGAGTATGATGTGCATAATGTTATCTTGGAACTAGGGTATGACATGAATGTGTTACCTAAGAAGACATGGGATCTGATGGGAAAACCCAAGTTAGTATGGTCTCTTTTTCAACTAAGGCTCACTAATCAGCACAAAATATTCTCGATTGGGCATTTGACAAGAGTACATGTGAACATAGATGGGGTGTGTAGCATGGAAGAATTTGAAGTCATTGAGATCATGGATGATAGTCAACCATATCTAGCACTGACCTGAATGGAATGGTATTTTAATAACCAAGATATCATCAAATTGAAAAGGAGGGAGATGATATTTGAGGTTGGATATTTTAAAGTTACTGCACCCTTGAACCCATTAGAAGGAAAACGATACATAGATCCAACAAGAGGGAATGACATTGACAATTTATATAACATGACTGTGCGAATGGAGGATTATGTCGATATAACAATGAATGGTGCATTGAGTTGGTGGAGCATCAGTTTTTGCGCATCAGACTCAGAAGTAGATCTAGAGCATTGGAAACAAGGGATGCATGAGGTATCAACTAGATGGTGTGTTCGCATAACCTGATCCTTGCACTGGATTGGAGAAAAGCTATGTGATCCACCCATGTATGATGGATTAATTGATATAATCATGTTTGTAAAAGAATTGGAGTTGCAGGTACCCAAACAACAAGGGTTGTTAGCACTAGATGTTGTATTAAAAACAAATCCAGCTAGGTGGTGGGTTTCACATAGAGAGGGAATGCACGACTAGTCACAATGCATCAAACTAATGCAAATGAGGTTTGGCACTGTGGAAGAAAATAGTGCATAGAATTATATAGAGGAGATTGATCCAATGGGTCATGTGGAACAGTGCAAGGATTTATGGAGTGTGGTGTGCTTCCATAAATATTAACTAGTTGTGACTGCAAGAATCTTGACAAAACGAGAGTTGTTGTACCTTGACAACAACTTTAAGATGTTTGGATTTGATTTATGATTGCAGATTTCTTTAGTTTAATGCTTGATGGAGCTATGAGAATCATTTACATTATTGAGTGAGATATTTGATATAATTCTATAGTAATATCTCTAAATACGGATAAAATATTGTAAATGAGCTAATGAATGTAGCCTCAATATTGATTCTTCGAAATTATTCATTAAGAGAATTGCCTTTTGAATTTAGTAGAATTAGTCCAGGTTCCTAGTCTTGCATATATTTTATGGTTTTCTCACAAGTTTATGAGATCCCAGATTGATAATTTAATATTCATGAATATAAGCAACTAAATTGACTGACATTTTTGTATTTGTTGGTGGGGAGATGCTAAGGGATTAGACATTGGTAATTTGGTTTCCAGTTCTTTCATTTTATCCCTTTGTTTCTGCATATGATTTTTGGTTGTACTAACATTATAGATGTAGTGAGATAGTGATGGTAAGATGAGAGGTAAGGACCTGAGCATTCACTATAGTGAGTATGCTATCTCACTAAATCTAAAGAATGCTAGTATAATGTGTTATATTTTTGTTTTATTCATGGAAAGGAAAAAGATAATTCATTTCAACAAACAACTTGGGGACAACAAGGTCTTAGTAGCATGAGAGCAATCGATCCTTTTTTATGATTTTTTATTTGAAGTTTTATTTGTTTTTGATCCTTTTTTATACCAGTCTAGTGTTATTTTGTAGTTACTATTATGATTTCTTTTACACTTTTATTAGCTTACCTTTCACTTTTCTCTTACATCAAAAAATTTCCAAGCACTTAATCATTTTCCGAAAATGTGGATGCGGAGCTAATAATGATTCTTAATTTTTATTTTAATTAAATAGGTATACAACCCCTCACTCACCAAAACACTTTACTTTCTTTCCTCTTCCCAAAGTATTTCTATATTTTCCTCCAAAATAGAGTTTCAAAGAATATCTGTAGAAAGATTTGGAAAATGATGAGGGATTTTTCAAGGAAGTTGTAAACACATTTTCAACCAAAGTCTCAAGTTTAAATTAAGCCCGGATAAAGAAAAAAAAACTTCCTTCATGTTACCATATGAAGCAGATTAATGCATGTTAGTTAAGCATAATTAAAGAGTTAGGAGAAATGATAAATGAGACCGAGGCCCTAAGGAATCGAAAGAGTGATCTATTCATTAAAATTGTGATCCAAATTTTATGAGAAGAACGAAATGAATACATATTATTAAAAGATTCTTAACACAGAATAACAGAGATACAGTAAAACTAGTTTTCTATTCAATAAGGAAATAAGCTGAAACTGTAAAATGCAACGGAAAACAAGCTTGTTGGAAAGGTGGTGGCTTATCTCTAAGAAGAGATGTGATGGCTACGCTCATTCACAAGAAGATGATTACAATGAGGACATGAAGGCATTTTTACAATAAACAGGGATGTCAAAAACCCTAGACATCCAAAAACCTAACCCTAGGAGATGAAACGCCAAAAGTCATGTGGGCCCCATTTGGGTAAGTTAGTACATCCACTTCCCAGGGTCATAATTTTTTCATATGATCTTTGTTTTAGGTGCACGATAGCCCGTTGGAAAGGTATCATTGAGAAGATTCATTTTGGGGGCTCAATCAAAGCCTTCAACTATCATTGAGAATATCAATCTTGAAAAACCTTCATTTAGGCCCTCAAAATGGCCCTGAAAGTTAAAAACTGCTAAAAATAGTAAATTGCCAAAATTGCCAAAAAATTGTTTTGAGTGACTTGGAAAAGGTGGGTGGCCACTGATATCCACCTAGATCAATACTCCCTCTTTAGGAATAAATGGTATCCATTTCATTGAGTTCCCTCATCATATGAGGGATTTTTTGTTGAATTTGGCCTCAGGTGAGCCATTTTCATTGGTGCAAGAGCTTCCCTACTTTGACGACTCGATAACACTGGATCATTTGTTGTCGAGTGCCCTTGATATTTGTATCGACAATATGATCACTGTATTCTTGTTGCATGCATTCAAGGTTGAGATCTATTGGTGTCAACTTCTCTGTTAACTCTGAGGTGTCCAATAATGGTGGGAAATATGGTTGAAGGAGAGCCACATTGAAGACTGGGTGCAGACTAAGGAAAGGGGGAATGTTGATCCCAAAATAATTTTCACCCATAGCCTTGGTGATGGTGTATGGCCCATAATGTAGTGGGAGAAGATTCCAATGGGGACTTGTAAGGTGTTCTTTCTACAAGTGCAACCAAACTTTGCCTCCCACCTGAAACTTATGTGGCACCCAATGTTGATCATGGCGCTGCTTGTACTTGGAATTAGAGTTCTATAGAAAATCCTATACATGTTGGTAGATGTTTTGGATCTGATCAATGATCCAGGTGGTTTTGTTAGATTCTAGTGGAGCAGGGGGCAATTCAAGCGAGGTGGTCACCAGGGGTAGTGCAACATCCATGGGGCACAATGGTTGGAATCCCAACCCCACCTGAAAGGGGTTGTGGCCAATTGAGTTATGCAGGGCTCAATTGTAGCTATGTTGGACATAGGAAAGATTCCCATCTCATGTGCGAGGGTGTTTTGAATTGTACATGCGCAGGATATGTACGATCATCCGATTGACGAACTCAGTTTGGCCATCTGTCTAGGGGTGGAAGGAAGTGGATTTGGTGATCTTGGTATCCAACAATGTCTAGAGGCTCAACCAGAATGTGCTGAGGAACTGACTGTCACAATATGAGATAACAGTTTGTCGGATCCAAAAATTTACCCATACTCATTCAAAGAAGAGCTTGGCACTGGCTTCTGATGTGATGTTCTTCTTCTAGGCGACTAGAATCACCATCTTGGAAAAGAGATCAACAACCACAAGAATGCAGTCATTTCCCCTCTTGGTGGACAGGAGGTCCGACATGCAGTCCATTGTGATGGATTCCCATGGCCTGTCAGGAGTAGGCATAGGGGTGTACAGGTCCTGTTTCTTAGTGGTTAGTTTAGAAATAATGCAGGCGGTGCAGGACCTGATATACTTGTCGACATCCTGTTGAAGTTTCATCCAATAGAAATGTTTTTGTAGCACTGCCATTGTCATTTCTATGCCATAGTGTTGTGCCACCCGACTCTAGTGAGCTTCCCAAATTAGCTTCACATGCTCACTTGATGGAATGCAGAGATGTCCTAGATGACACAACAACCCATATTGAAGATGGAAATTAGCGACCACTGAGTTGGTGCCCAACATTTGGTAGTTGGTGGAGAATTCAAGGTCTGTCTCATAGAGGTGGGGCCATCCATAGGTCTCATGGACGCAAGAGTCTAACACCATGGTGGGTGTTGCGATTGGAGTTTGGCTGAGGAAATCAACGAATCGGTTGGTACTTCCTATTTTATACTTGATGTTGAGGTGGAACTGTTGTAAGTATGTGGACCACTTCTAATGGCGGTCATTATGCAATTTTCCTTGGGTCTGCATGAACTGTAGTGGCTTTTGATCAGTGTGGATGATTGTCTCCTTCCAAAGAATGTAATGTCTCCACTAGCAGCATGCTTGCACAATGGAGTACAATTCTTTTCCGTAAGTAGGGTAATTATGGACAACATCTGATAGTGTCTTACTATGATATGCCACGGGGTGGCCGTGTTGAGTGATAATGGTGCCCACAACATAGTTTGAAGCATCTGTATCGATCTCAAAGGGATGTTGCAAGTCTGGTAATGAAAGTAATAGGGATGAGCACAAACACTTATTCAAGTCATCGAAGAATTTTTTATGGGACAGGCCCCACACAAATTTTTCCTTACCACGACCTATGGTTACTTGGCTGAGGGCCCATGCGATATGAGAGAATCCCAACATGAACCTATGATAGAAATTGGTGAGGCTCAAGAAGCTTCGAAGTTTAGTGAGTGTGGTTTGGGATGGCTAGTCACAGATGACCTGGATCTTGGCTAGATCCACATGCACACCATGTCGATCAACGATGTATCCTAAGTAATGGACCCTGTCCATGCTGAAGGAGAATTTTTCCAAGTTTCCATATAGTTTGTGTTTCCATAGGGTGTGCAAAACATGTTGAATATGTTGCAAGTGTTCCACCCAAGTCTTGTTGTAGATGAAGATTTCATCCAAATACACCACTACAAAAGCATTGGTGAAAGGTCATAGGATATCTTCCATCATCCTCATAAAAGTTGTTCGAGCATTTGTCAAACCAAAGGGCATGAAAAACCATTCAAAAATACCTTCTTTTTACTTGAAGGTGGTCTTCCATACATCTCTCTATTCTATTAGGACCTGGTGGTAGCCAGACTTCAGATCAATCTTACTGAAGTATTTGGCCCCCGTGAGCTAATCAATGAGGTCATTGATTCGTGGAATCGGGTACCGATTTCAGACTATGATTTTATTCAAGGCTCGGTAATCAATGCAGAGTCGCTAGGTCCCGTCTTCCTTCTGCACTAGCATGATTGGGCTCCCACAAGGTGATTATCTGGGAGGTATGTTACCCTTGTGGAGAATTTCTTAGATCTACCTCTTGATCTCCTCATTTTCTAACAGAGAGTGATGTTATACTGGACCATTGGGTAGCGGTGTGCCTGGGGTCAGATCGATGGGATGCTTGACTTGGTAGTGGAGAGGTACCCCGGTAGGAGAGGAAAAGATATTTGATTATTCTTCCATGACCTTATCCACTTTATTTTTTTGTGTGGAGAGATCGGCTATGGAGGCCCTGGATGTGGCTATGATATTTCACTCACTCTGAAAGTGAATCACGAAGAAGACAAATTTCGCGATCCGAGAGATGACCTTCCTACATCGCTTGGCAAAGATCAAGAAAATAGGACTAGGAGGAACTACCTCGGGTATCCTTTACAATTTCCTGTTCAAATTAAGAATAACACTACAAGGCATAGACTCATATACAACATGATGTTTCCATAGATAAGGTTGGCCCAAAAGAACATTAAAAACTTCGAGAGGAGCAACATCACAAAATACCTCATCTTTCAAGGGCTTGATTCTGTATGACATTTGACACTATTGGCTTACGCGGATATCGCTTTCATTGGCGGAGCCATCCAATGGTGTAGGGTTCTGGGTGCGGCATTGTCAGTAGGGCCATTTGCTTGATGACCTCTACTGAGATGAGTTTATTATGGATATTGCTATCAATGATGAAGTGAAGAAGGGTGCCTTTTACCCACATCTATGAATGGAAGAGGCACTCACCTTCTTCTGGCTCGTCTCGTTCACTAAGCTGGAGCTTGGTGGTAGAAACGGTGGCACCGGGTTCCACGTCAATGATCAATATTCCCCTTTCTAGTTCTAAATTAGAGTCATAAATTGCATCTGACTTTCACTTCATCCACCAATGACTACTTTGAGCGGTAGTCAATAGTTTTATGCCAACGGATCTTATGGAAGTTGCACCACTTCCTAGTATCTTTCTTTGTCTTTCCAATTTCCTTCTTTTCTTGCGGCTTGGAATTGTTTTCCTGCTACTATTCATATTTTCTCTATCCTTTGTTTTGTGGGTTGGGGCCGCCCCTTCCTGGATTTTTTGTGAGGGGTTCCTAGGCCCAAATTGTCGTGTCTTTTGTTTGATCTTCTTCTCGATTTTGATGGAATATCGGTAGGTTGTGCCCAAGGATGATATGTCTAGAAATTCCATTTCAATTTGGATGTATCTATGCATAGCACCATGATACTTGAGCACCATATTGTGCTCTAAATGTTTGATACCCAGCTTAGTGCACAAGGTATGGAATATATTTGTGAAATCTGGTACTGCTTGGTCTCTTTCTTGCCGTAGTGTGGTCCATTTGATACACAAGTCTTCATAACTTCTAACAGGGTAGTATTGTTCCTTAATAGCATCCCTGAAGGATTCTTAGGTGGTCGCAACTGTAAATAATGAAGGTTCCTCTATTTCCTTTTTCTCACGAAAAGTTTCCCACCATTATTTGACATGGGGAAAGTTTCCCGCCAATCTTTGAATCTTTGTCGTTGGATGATGTATGATTCCCTAAGCCCCCCCTTCCAACAAATATTGTCCCATCGACTTCAACACATTATTTGGGGTCAATATTAGATATGTTTCATAGTGCCTTGGATATTGCATACATCAATGGACGGTTTCATTGTTGAAAGTAGTGGGAATACATTAATGTTTCCTTACTCTCAAATTATACAGGTGACTCGACTTCAAAACCTTTATTTTTCACCTGTTGGAATGCACTAAGGTACATTGACACTCACTATCATCAATGGTGAGTTGTCTCATGTTGGTTAATGACATACATCAATGGCTAATAATCAAATGATTTTTTCTCATTCTCGACTTCAGCACATTCATTCACATGAAAAAAATTATACCACGGGTTTGCAATCCTTGAATACTTTATGGTTCATCTTATGTACAATGGTTGCATCCTTATGATTTCATTTCCAAATAAAAAGGGCATATTGACTATTGGAATAAGTAGGGAGACAATTTCAAAAAGAGAAGATTTGTGTAGTAGATACTTCTTTTCAAGCAAATCTCATGCCTATATGTATACATTGAATACAATTTTTTCATCCTTCCTATATTAGTCCATCATTTGTGGGAGTTGGTTTCAAATTTCTGGTAGCATGCTAGAGTAAACTGAATGATTGTTTGGTACCAAAATTMTCAACATTTAAGTTCCTCAACCAGCCTTCAATATAATCCTTTCAGTGAGATCATCCAAGGTTCTAGTGTTCACACATGATCATCATTTTCTAATCATTATGCATCAAAAASAAAAATCATATAGCAGTCCCGCGTGATAAAACGTTGATTTTCTACTGGATGTCATTTCTAGAAATCTAGTAGCGCTTCATAAATTTTTATATCTACGTTGTATAAGAGAAAAATCGAGCATATTCAATTTTTTAATAATCACCTCAATATGGTTTTGTAATCATGAAACAAAACCTACCTCCAATACGATGGCATGGTCAAACCTGTAGTCAAACTGTCAACAAACGATAGCAGGAAACATGATATTGGATGACAAAGTTATTCTCATGCATTCTATCATCAGAATATCTTGTGATCTTACCTCAAGACTATATTTAGTCAAGAAATGAATATTCATGGTCATTTGGGAGTTTCAACTATGATTTGGATTTCCTGCATTAATAATTAGTATCAATAACATTTCCAGTCCAGCATTCAAGTCTTAAAGTCTTCAATTCTTTGCTCAACCCAACAAATGTGATAGCAAGAAAAAAGGTAATTAAGGTAAAGGAATTTCTATTTCTAATTATTCATCATAGGTATTTACACATACAAAAATCTTAAAATCGCTTATGTTATCTGTCTTTTTTCACCTCTCCACACATTAAAATTATTAACCCTTCTTAACTTATTATTCTTACTTACCATGAGCACCCCTCTATTTCATACTTTGATTGAGTTGTATTTTGTAAAAATGTTGTAATCATCATTGATTTAAACAAAACTTACAATCCTTATGTATGATGTTAAGAACCAAATATCAAGATAGCATAGAAAAACCTCAGAATAAGTAATCAACACCTTGAAAAAGAGAGAATTTTATATAATAAGCCTCTTCGAGGGGGAAACCTCCTTATACACCACATAAATTTCCAAATACAAGAAAACCTCAGAATAAGTAATCAACGCCTTGAAAAAGAGAGAATTTTATATAATAAGCCTCTTCGAGGGGGAAACCTCCTTATACACCACATAAATTTCCAAATACAAGATGATTCCAAATGAAAATGTCTCCTTCGTATATATAGGAGACTAGGAGGTACAATTACAACTAATGGACCCAAGCCGACATAAATAAAATAACATTACTAATGTAATATGCCCCAATTAAGGGGTAATGTGCTATTATTTAGGGCTTACCATGCCCCTCCCCTTCAGACAAGTGTTGTCTGCAACACTTGAGTAATTCTAGATGTTTCTGTATAAAATACTCATCTTCCCAAGTGGAACTTTCAGCAGGTAGTTTCCTCCACTTAATGAGATACTATGAAATGGATCTATTCCTCAACTGGAGAATTCTTGCATCAGTGATTTCTTCAGGATCCAATATGATTTTTCCTTCCTCATCAAGTTATGGAAATATAGTTTGAATTGGGATCTTGTCACCTATAACATTCTTTAAGAATGAAACATGAAAAACTGGGTGTACTCATTGTTAGCACTCTGTAATTTCCAGAAGTTGTAGAAGGGTAGAATAAATTGACAAAGGTAACTACCAAAACCACTTTTGAAGCTGGTATCTAGCCTTGTTAGCTTCAGAGAGGGATCTCTCTGTATGATTTAGATTTGTTTGAGTTTTAAATTTTAGGCTAGTTATGACAGTTTGAATTTGTTTTTTTGTTTGTAATAATTGGATGAAAGATTGCTTAATTTTCCATTGGGCTATGGGGTCTGTATTTAAAGATGAGGATCAGATTTAGATTTTTATAAGGTTTTCTTCACAGGGCAGGGTAGTAAAATTGTTGGATCTATTCAGATTAATTGATATGAATAAGAGAGAAAAAGAGGGGAAAGTCCACTAAGCATAGGATTAGTTAAGAATTCCTTCACTCAGTTTCAGATGAAAACATACAGATCATTAAAAAACTAGAGATATAGTATACAAGATAAATTATGTTCTATTGACTTTATTTTAATGATTAGAATTTTGAACAAATGAAATGATTACAGAGAAAAAATTTAACAAAGATATAAAGATATCACCAACAATATGACACAAGAATCTTATCAACAAGCCTTTTTATCACTGGTCAATCCTTTGAAAAATTACACAATAGGTCCTGGGTGCAAAAATCAACCCTCAATACTTCGAAGGAAGAAATATTTATA
>JASDQU010306928.1:972-11599 GCA_032191745.1 Picea mariana | reverse complement strand
TATCATGATCTGTTTTGACCTTGAAGTGCCTACCTATTAGGTAAGGACGCCATTTTTTCAATGCATGTAGTATTGCCATCATTTCCTTCTCATAAATGGGTTTGTGTAAGTCCCTTCCCTTGAGTGGTCGACTTTCAAAATCCAGAGGCCTTCCTTCTTGCATTAGGATAGCACCAATTCCATTTCCCGATGCATCTCATTCCACAGTAAAGGTTTTTGTGAAGTCTGGAGTGGTCAAGACAGGAGCTTTACACATCACCTCTTTAAGTTGTTCAAGAGATTTAGTTGCCTCTGGAGTCCATGAAAATGCATCCTTCTTAGTTAGTGCCATTAAAGGTGCTGCTATTCTTCCATAGTTTCGAACAAAATTGCGGTAGTAACCTGTCAAACCTAAAAATCCTCTAAGATTTTTTAATGCTTTGGGAATCGGCCAGTCCATCATGACCTTAATCTGGTTAGGGTCTACCTTGACACCTTCATTGAATCTGGTGCTCTCAAATCCTATTGGTGGTCGACGCTCTTCCTCACAACTCCCCTGGGTGGTTGATGTTCTTCCTATCATTCTCACTAGTTGCATGCTTTGCTTATGTTAATATGCTAAAGGTCATGAGTTTTGGGGGGTGTGTGTCTTTTTGAAGGAGGACAAAGTGGAGGGGGAAAATGGGCCATGAACCCTCCTCTCCACGTAAACTTAAATATTTTTTTATTACAACGCTTCCCCATGTTAAAAAAAACTTCCTCCACATCATGAAACAATTTTCCTTGATTCCCTTTTAAATTTTGTATTTTTAAAATGATAATTTAAGAAAATTATTTTAATTTAAGAAAATTTAAAATTAAATGAACTTTAAATTTAAATTAAAAATTTTAAATAGAAATAATCTCTATTTTGTTTAATGCAAATTTTTTGTATGGGCATGAATAGGAGGATTTTAACTAATTACCTTATCGAAGGAGATCTTGACGCTGCCTAGTGTGATTTTCCAAGCACATAACTTACTCATACAACATACAGTTTGGGTACCATTTTTTGTGACATGAAGAGCATGGGGAGATGCTTTCGGTGATATGACTGACCATGTCATTTAAACATTCCATCGATGCTATGTCTAGCGAGGCTGACTTGGTGGGAAAATATTAACGATCATTTTGACACTTTTCGGGCCTCCGATTTCGATTTTGTCAGTTATGTTGGAATCGTAATCGCGTAAAATTTATAGTTGGACTACGTCAGGTATGGAAAATACACTTTGAAAAACTCCCAAAAATCGCAAGCAAAGGCATTTTTTAATGAAAGTTCACTTCTAGTTCTTAATGCTTCTTTGTCCGAAATTAGTTCCATTAGTTCCTGTGTCATATTTGATGTATAGGTTCTTAATTAATCCATTGGAGCCGAGGTCATCTATCAGGGGCTTAGAAATATAATCTAGTGAAAACAACCAACTGACATTTGGAGCACTTGACTCTATTTAATAGCTTGGAGGATTGATTTCCTTCTAAAATGCAATTCAGAGCCACCGAAAGTCTTATTGATGATGCAGTTAACCCACCTAATGATAAACGATACTTTCATGACCATGGTTAGTCATAAAATCAAGAAGCACAAAGTAAGCAAGTTGGTATGATATGTGCAATACAAGCTACTAGCGACACAAAAAACTTAATTATGACTGCAACATGAAGTAGATTAGATGAGGTAGGTAATAAATCATCAATTATCCAATGAGGCATAGAAATATTAATTATTGGAGATGTTAGAAGCCTGATCGACAGACGCAATGAGAAGGAGANGTGTATCAGAGAGAAAGGAAGGAACTTTTCCGATATGCGATGTATCGACGAAGATGAAAGGAAGTACGCCGGTGTAAATCTATGCATGTCAAAGACAATCATGTGAACATCTCTAGTGATAAAGCTTTGTGAGTCGACGAAGTTTAATGGAAGTTCACGGGTGTATTGACCAAGTTCATGGGGAGGTGGCCGATGTATTGGAGAAAAAATATCTAACTCTCCGATATTGGATGTATTGACAGAAGATGAAGTATGTTCATCGATACTCTATGTATCGACAAAGAAAGAGGGAACTCGCCGAAATTGTGTATTGGTAGGTCAGAGTGATACGAAAAAACACTACAAATGGTAAAGTATGGAGAGTGAGAAGCAAGACTTGGGATTTTCCATTTGCATAAGAGGGTTTTTGAAGTTTTCCAGTAGAAAAGTTTGGTATGGGGGCCCAATTTCTTCTCTTATGGAAAAGGTAAGAGAAGAAATTAGGGAGGTTTTTGGGATGGCACAACTTACTGGTAGATTCCACACATTTCCAAATTTTGGAAATTACCAAAAATTTTCATTTCCTCTCAACGGTGGAACCATGCCTCCTTGGGACATAAGAGTCCATGTAAATTGTTTATTACCTTCCCATTTTCATTTTCATAGATTAAAATTTGAATTTAGCTTTAAATTTGAGACTTTTTTCAATTTTGTTTTTTTGATTCTACGCGGTGCGCCTTTACGATTAATCTCACTTTGATGTGGTGCATACTATGATAACTTCACAGTAAGAACCTCAACTGGTGTGTCTAATCTTACTTTACTTAACCAATGCATTTTTTTAAACACCCCGCACCCGATGTCTTATAAAATACAACGCCTGCAAAACAACATGCCCATGCTTTTCAAACACAGAAGCATCGATGCATTCCATTTAACCAAGCGCACCGCTTAGATTACGACTTATAAAATTTAACTCAGCGGTGCAACCATTTAAAAAAAATGCACTGGTTATATTAACAGAACTGCATTGGGACATATCTTGACCAATTTTTCATAATGGGGCGTTTCCATTGATGCCCTATAATCGACGCTCTATGCTTCACAAAGCACTGCTAAACAAAACAACAGTGCTTCAATAACACTGTAACACCGGGGCGTTCATAGTAACACATTGTACCTGCTTAATTTTCAATAAATCAATATAACAAAGAGGTTTCCATAGGGTCAACAACATCATTGGTGCATTATACTAGAATACACACTGCTAAACATCGTGCTGATGCTATGGAAACTATATTGCATCAGTGAGTTTTGTTACCGATTGTGCACCGCTGAGTTTACATTCCATAAAATTTGGGGTGGAGGTATGTTTATGTTAACCAAATTCACCGATGTTGTTAAAAGAATCCAACCAAAAAAATATTGAGCGACGTGGTATAGAGGGGTGTCTCGTTGGATGGATTGTTACCAGTGCTCTCGACAAAATATCACACTGTTAAATAAAATGCTGGTGCTCCAATAACACGTTAGGAATGATGCATTTATATTAACACATCACATCGCTTAAGTTGCAATAAAAAAATTTAACCTTTTGGTGCCCCTAGGTCCAAACAAGGCACTAGTGTTGTAAAGAGCATGACACTGGGCCAAATTTTCACAAATTATCATCACAGTGCATCTTATGGTAAGCATCGCTAAGATACTAGATAGTGCACCAATTGAGATAAATGCACCGATGCATTCTATTAATCGAGTGCAGAACCCAATTTTTGATACCATTTTTTTGCTCGATGGTGCGTCAAATAAACACAAATCACTAGTGTTGTGAACTGCAAGACATCGAGAAAAATACATAATAATTTACCATATCGGTTCATTTTATGGGATGCCCCATTACCAGTGCATTATAAGACAAACACACCAGTAACAACACATACAAAGCTAAAAATGGAGTGTCGGCGTGTTAAATTCACCTAAACACACCGATGCGGTTAACTGACTTGCACCAGGAGAAATATTTAAAAAAATATCATTATGGTGCATCTTTTAAAATGCACCCATTACTGGTGCATCATACAATACAACACATTGTTAAAAAATGTTCGGTGCTCCAAGGAACATAGAGTACCAGTGCTTTTCATATAACAAAGTGCACTGCTTGGTTTATCATTAAAAAATTCTATTAAAGTGGTGTGTTTCGTAGAACCAAACGCACTAAGTTACACAGTTCATATGTGAAATGGCATCACGGGTCATTTTGTATGAAAACCCTTAACCAATGCACTATATAACACAACACACCACTATAGATATCGGTGCACGACTAACAATGACACATTAGTGCATTAAATTTAACACACCATTGTTCGATGCCTTATGTTTGATATGGAGCACCATGAGTGGTGTGTATTACGTTATTAATAACACCGATTACTTTTTCACTTTTTGTTTGCAAACATAAACTAATTTCATTTTTTGATAAATACAAATTAGTTATATATGTTTTTGTTTTATATTTAAATTTGCTTTATCTATATATATGTTCCTAAAAATAATTTTATATGAATCAAATACGACGATGACACCGAGTGCAATAATAGTAGGAGCATCCAGAAGAAAAACATTTTAATTCATAAATTACATATGAAAACCTCCATGATTAAATTTTGTGGATGTTTTGCATTGCAGAGGTTTTTCTTTGTGGAGGAAAAAACAAAGGTCACTCTTCGATGCCTCTCATAATTTAGAGCATGGAATTGATCTCTGCTGCTTCCTCAGTGCTCTGCTTCACATCTTCTCCTCCACGGGATGCTTGACTTTTTTCAAGATACCGTCCTCGTCATTCCTGTATCCATAATATGAATTGACGCCAATTCACTTGTAAATCACACACCTACACCTCCTCTTCTTCTCATCAAGGGGCCTTATCGAATATCTCTTTGAGAATGAGGAGGAATTCCTTAGCTCAAAATTATCTATAACTGGGGCCCTTTCCGGTGGAGCCAGGCACACCAACTTTGTTCCCTTCGAAGTCCATCATCTTGGCCCCTACTTTGGCATAGTTAGGACTACCAAGCTCTATGATCAGAGCTTCCTAGTGCCACTTTTCCTTGTTCAACAAGAAAGGAACCTGGTAGATGTCTTAATTATAACACTATGTCAACCTCAAGAATGAACTAAGGTCCATATTGTATATTTAATATAATTTAAGAAGCACATTTGGAAAAACAACCAATGATCCATAAGCTTTGTCAGCCTGTCGTATCGCTAAATATTAAGCATTTCCTTGGCCTCGACCCACTCCTCCATGATATCCTCACCCATGTACTTACTAAGAAGATCATGTTTCTTCTTCTCCACAAGCATGCACTCGATCACTTTCTCATCTAGAAGGGGAAAATGGGAAAAAAACTCTCACTCTCTGTACTACTGGTTTCCCTTGTCTTACTCTCCCATTTTTTCTGCCACATCCCTCATCTTTCTCGAATAGGAAAAACTTAATGGAAACGAACTCCATACTCTTGATCGTCAACTTGGAATCCCTCTAGATAGACTCGATCGCACTCCACTCCCTCAATGCTCTGTCCTAAATCTCCTCCTCTGCGGGCTACTTGAATTTCTCCAAGATATAGTTCTCGTCATCCCCGTTGCCATATTAATTGGAGTCAACTCACTTGTAAATCACATACCCAAACCTCCTCTTCTTTTCCTTGATGGGGTTATCAAATAACTCTTTGACATCAGGGAGGAATTTCTCAACCCCACTTGTAAAATTGGTTGCTGGCATATTCTAACATGCCATCTTCTAGTGCATGTTTACCCCAAGTGCGTTCTTTGCCTCGAAGTGCATGCTTACCCCCCAAACCCTTGTTTTTTCCTTCAAAAAACTTCAATGGGAGTGGGTCTTCATATGCACTTTGATACCATGTTCGACGAAATAAGGTATTTCCACATATTACAAACACCTTAAGCAACCACTCACACAATCAAATCAAAGATTAGTACACCAGTGTATTATGTGGTTAAAACACTCAAAGAGGGAAATAGTCCATGGCTCCAACTAATGTGGCCATTTGAGGAAATATATTAATGCAAAAGAAAATTTTGTATATAAGAGTTTCTCACAATCCATCCTTGAAAAAAATGATCCTCCATTCTCTTTAAATAGATATCATGGATCAATTAGGTGTTAAGCCATGGATCAATATAAATGTTAGTATCGATGATAATATGAGCCATCAAGTCACTTTCTGTCTAGAACATATCATGACTATTGGATTACATAACAACAAATGCGTACTAAAGAAACACACTTTTACGTAGTGACATATTAGACCAAGTTGATCGTAACTAACTCCTATGTGTCTAAATATCCTAACAAACTTCTTTATTAATAAGGAAAGATTAGTGATTGGAACATATTTATCCAACAATCTTATTGAGCAAGGCACATGCTGATAAAGGGACATTACATACTAATTGAGGACAACTTCGTAAAGGACATGACAACAAATAGTCTCACAACAAATTGACAACCATATTGAGGAAGAGTGATTGAAACTCTTCCTTAGTTAAATTTAGGACCTTATCTTTAATTACTATTTTATATTAATTAGTAGCATAGTTTAAATTGAATATTTGATGTTGTGTACCAAATCCTTAATATAACATAAGAGACTAACATACACACAATGAAAAAAATATGTGAGTGTGGAGCAAAAATCCCAAAGTGATAATAGAGATGAGTTACACAATAACTCCTTATTCATTAGGAAACCACCCTCCAAATAACCCCAATACATCCATATAACCAAATCATATGTTCATGTCCCAATAATGACTCAATAGACCTCTATATATACACATTCTCACCAGTTGCACATATGGACCCCATTTTAGGTAGACACATATTACATATACATTATATCCTTATTACATACACATTCAACCCCATGAAATATACATTTAACCCCATATATATCTCCCTTTGGGTCATAACATAGTACCCCCCCTTCGAAAAGCTTTGTCTCTAATGCTTTGTAGTTAAGGTTTTACATGTGATGAAACCAAGCATCATGATTTCTTTATAGTCCTACTCCCTTTTTGCCACTAATGATTGTCGATCCATCCATATTCAACTCTTTTCGATGTCAAAGTCCCCTAATAGGTTACTTTAATTCTTTGATTCCATTGATTTTTTTAGCTTCTCCAATTTTTTATAGTTGTTGGTTTTTGATAATATATCATGGAATTGTTGCTTGATGCCATATTCCACAAAAATTGTTCATTATTCCATTATATTCCTTACTAATTTTGATATCCTATTCTTATTCTTACCAATTTAGTGGGTGTTGGACGAGAGGGCCACTCCATGGGCCTTGAGGGAACTGGTTCACTAAATATCTTGTGAGAGTCTAGATTCATGAAAGAAATATATTTATATAAGCAACATCTTATGGGTTGGGACAATCTCAATCACTAATGCTATACCAGTGGTTCTCGTAGGAGCCAAAAGTCAGGGAGATATTGAAGTGATATTTTCACTCCCGCAAAGTTGTGATGGAGAATAAGTAACTAATGATTGAGTTATCAAAATGGGGGAAATTCATTACATGTGTGAAAAAGTAACCAATAGGGGGAAATTGGTGAATGAGTAATCAAGAGGGGGGAAATTTATTACATGTGTGAAGAAGTAACTAGGAGGGGGGAAAATGGTGATGCATATTAGAAGTGAATAACTAAGGTGAACCACTTGGAAGCAAATTAATTGGAAGTTCAATCATGAGTGGTGTGAAAATATACATAACTGCTTGTTTTTGTAACACACTGCATTATGTGTAGATGCATTGACTTGCATTTTGTATAATAATAATAATAATAAGTTAATTATAAAATATAAAGTAAATAAAAAATAACTAATAAAAAATACACTATTAAAGATAGTGGAACTAAACTAAAAGCTAATAAAACTTACATTATTAAATAAAGTGAAAATTAAAGTAAAAGGTAACAAAAGTTGCACTATTAAGTAAAGTGGAATTAAAGTAAAAGCTAACAAAAGTTGCACTATGAAGTAAAGTGGAATTAAAGTAAAAATGATAATTGCATGGATGACAAGTGGAGTTTATGCATGGATAAAATTAAATAAATATTATTTAATGGATGTCGAGGAGTATGTGGAGGACTTATGACTTTTTTATGGGGAGGGGGGGTTTGACCATGGGTGAGAGGTGATCCATGTTGAAGAGATTGCAAGGTAGATGGAGACGCAATTGACATAGCTTTATTGATTGAGGGCTTGGGGATTCTTAGGCTTATATTGAGGGGTTGGTTGGGAGGAGAGTTATCCCCCAATTTTGGTTGCACATGTTTGTTATTGTTGCTAACTGCTACTTGGCTGGAGATGGTGGATGCTAATCTATTGTTGATATTTTGTAAATAAAATTTTCATGTTCCATTTCTAGGAAAATTTCTTTCAACCTCCTTGCATATTTGGTTCCTGTAACATTTTTATTTACTTGTAGTTATTATTTACTTATTCAGATTCTATCAAAGATGCATTGTTAGCTGGTTAACATAACTGGTGCGATGCCCTTTTTATTTAAATATGCTTTATTGGTTTTATGCACTCCGATTTAATTTTCGACCTTACATATGGTATCCGAGCCTAGGCTTAGACACTGTGGGCCTTTAGGTCCTTTGTTAAAAAAATGATGGAAACCTAAAACCATAAAGTAAATTATTTAATTATTATTTATAAAAGTTACGACTTTCTTAAACATTCCCTTAGTCTTCTTGTAAAATTTGAACCATTCTCAAGAAAACAAGGAGAGAAAGTGAATAAACAAAACTTAAGAACTACCATAATGACCTTAAACTATGAATATATCAATTATTATTATAAGTACCATTTTTTTATTTTTTATTTTTTTTCGAACTTTAGATCCTTATGAGTTGTCAATTCATCAAAAAAATACAAATAGTAATGGATTAGATAAATATAAATAATTACGTTAATGAATATCCTAGATAATTTAGAGTGCACGAGTTAGTTTGGTGATGGTCACGATTAGTTGCAACTATCCGTGGATTGAAAAAAACACACACTCTGTTGGGTCAGAAGTTGTTGCCACTTTTTTGAATTTTCTTTCATAGGTCCAACAATTTGTTTTCATCAACACTTGCCCCTGGCTTAACACCCTCCCCATATTTATTCACTTGATCCTCAATTGTCATCAAATGAATAACTTCAATAATTGCTCAACTTTGTTGGCCATGACCATATACTAAAAACTTTGATGTACATACCAACCTGATCATCACACTCCTCCTTGATTTGAGTTGGTTCATACCAAGTCTAAGAGACTACCCCTATGCTTGTGTTAAAGAATGAACTTTGAAAAGTTTCAACATGCAAATGGTAAAGTTGCAAGCAAAAAAAGTGGAATGTGGATATAGAAATCTCCTTTTCAATTGTTTTTGCACTATTACCCCATCTTGCTACCCCATTTCAATTGTTATTGTTGTTTTGAAAGTCATTACTAGAACATTTCTTGGATGAATTCCCTCTTTTAACAGTGTCAAAACTTGTGCTACCATTATTGAGGTCTTTCCACTTCTTAGACTTGCTAGTATCAACAAAGGTTTCAAAATGTCACTTGTTGCTGCTTCTTGTTGTGTTTCATTCAAAGATGTAGATATGTTAGCAATGTACTAGATGTAGATACTAATAAGGCACATGAACTGCATGAATGATCTTGCAAACTATTTGATGGATTTAATGAATGTTTAGGAAAAATTTGATTTGATGCTTCTCCTGAAATGCTCATTGAATTTCCATAATTTTTTTAGCATTATTGAGTTGGTATCATGAATACTTTGGATACTTATATCCATAGGTACCTTGAGCAGTTCAAGTTGCAATTTATTTGTGTCTTCCATCTTAGTATTAAACCTTGTCCATACTAAATTCTCCGTATTTGATGGCATACAACTCTTAGAACAACTTAAGGTTATTTTAGTTGACTTGATAGAAGCATGAGTATCACAATGCAAACTTGAGCCATGAACTATTGTTGTAGGACAAGTCTCTATCCCTAAAAAATTACCTTCATGATTTTGTTTAGGTAGCTCTAAGATTATCAAATTAACAAAATTAACAAACAGAACATTGCAACTAAAGTAAGGCATCCTACCTTGGTTTCCTCCCATTTTATTAATAGGCTTGATTGATAATTTTTCTTGATTTAACATTGTTTTTTAATATATATACTACAAAGAGTGTTAATCTCTTCAAATAAAGCATCATCAAAATCTTCAAAAGGGATATTTGGCAAGGGAACACAATTCTTTAAAGTAGTAGCTTCCAAAAACGTTTCAAAGAGAAAAAAAAAGCTATTACCTATAGAACCTTGCATACGAATCTTTTTCCTTTTCGAAGAATCACATTTTCCATTAGTAGGGAAACATATTTTGTTCTTAACTTGTGTTTCATCCAATTTCAATGAGACTTACATAGGGTTAATAAGATCCATATGTTTGAACCTATTGATTTAAAAAACAAACAAACTTATGGGCTAGAAGAGAATGAAGCATACACAAACATTCAATAAAGGAATACTCACATTTTTTAGTGAAAGATATGATAAATTCTATGGATTCGGGGATTAGTTTTCTTGCATGGGCATGAAGAGAAAACATGTCCTTGTATTTTTACATGGATATGGTCACAAAGGTGATTAACTAATTATTGCAACAACCAATTTGGTGGCTTGGAGGTACTCTATAAAATTAACCCAAAATAATGGCTCTATTTATGTAGATAGGAACCCAAAATTCATAATAGGAGCTATAA